>JAIPRN010001558.1:15930-43354 GCA_025469175.1 Geopemphigus sp. TES_GeoC_2020
GGGGAGGGGATGGGGGGTAGGGGGCGGGTGTTTTAAGCGAAATACGCTTATTCGCGACGGTACTTTTTTCTTTTTAATATTACGGCACTTTTGGGCCGTAGCGAAAATCGTACATACCCGGGAGTAATAAATTCGCGTCGCCGGACCACTCCAGTTATTCGCGTATTATTTTTGTATTCGTAACTTCGTGTCGGTTTTGATCGGTACGTGCACGTATTCTTATTCGCCGGCACCGATGTCGCAGTCATCCATCTCTGTCACACGGCTCATCTCGGCGTCGCTTAAAAATAGTAAAATTATTATTCCCCCCCCCCCCCCCTCCCCCTCTCGTTCCGCTCACTACCCGAAGCGTTTACGCAACGGACGATTAATCATTACATTCGGAAAATGTTCACGATCGAAGTTCGGTTTTTTTTGTAGAAAAACAAATTTTTTTTTTTTAAATATCGCGCGTATAATAAATAACAATAAAAGTCGAAACTTAGTTTTCGAAACTCCGCAGTTGCGTAAAACGCACGAGCAGAGAAAACCGAAAAATGTTTACGGTCGCGTATTACGGGGCATATAAAAACGGTCCGAATATTCGCCGTAAGTTTATATAAGACGGACAATCGGAAACCAACCTTAACTCGAAACTACGATCCGAAACGATTTTCCGCCCGCGCGTCGAACTGTAAACTTTAAACTCGAAACGCCGTCGGGCCTGGTCGATATTAAAGGCTCTTGAAAAATTGTCCGCGGACGACGAACGACGGCCTTTTCGAAGTGCCGTGTATGTTGACTAATCTAAAGAAGACGGGGAGGAGGGGACGGCGGTGCCGAAAATAAAAACGACCGTTTTCGGGAAGCAAAAAGGTCGTCACAACCGCTGGTTTAAAATAATAGCGGCCGTTCGAAGTAATTGCGGAACGACGGGCGCCGGTGTAATTAAGGATTAAAAGGCGAATCTCGTTCGACGAGACGGAGTAACGAACGTGTGAAAATCGAACTCGGGACGTTCGAAAAGGGGCTACGTAATCGGTGTAATGTCGTGTTACACTATTTCCGACACTCGATACGACGTAGCGTCGTAGCTTTTCTCGCGAAATTCGGCGTCCTCCGTTTACGTACAACCCCGGAATAAAAATACACCGTACCTAGCCGGTCGCCGCGGGAATTCGTTTCCCGTGTTACGATCGTTCCGTCCGTGACTCTGATCACAGTGGACCCGGCTGTGAGCTTAACGAACAAAAATCGTCAAATACGCGCGCGTTTGTGCGCTAAAAACGGGCGAAAAATGTCCCCGTAAACGATTTTTCGTAACTAATAATTGAAAAACGAAAAAGTCCGAAAACAATTTTTCGATCGTACGTATACGTTTAATAGCTTTAAGATGTCGGGTGACGGATAAAACGTTTTTCGTGGGCAATGTTCGCGTTACATATTTTACGAAACAAACCGTCGCCATCCGTGGAAAATATTACCGTTCCAAACGTACCTTTGTATACGGTCGGCGACGTTATTCGCGTTGTTGGCATTTCAAAACGATTTCGGTTGACTAGCGGAAAACGAAGACGGACAAAACCAATGGAGAGAACTACGGCGACCAAGTTGTCATTAGCAATAGCGTTGGTACCTATTTTGTGGACAATTACGAATTCATATTACGGATTTGTAGACGTCGGAACAATAATTGTTGTCGGAAAGCGCTTTAGGTCGGTCCCCTCGGCTAAAAATAGGATAGCTTCGCCGTAAACGCCCGTGACACGAAACAAAAACGTTCGGACCAATTTGGACGCGATTGGCCGAAAAAAAAAACGGGCGAACGCGAAAGGAAAATCACGAAAACGTACGCCCCCCGGACTCGTTAAATATGCAAAATAACGTTTCGTGTTTGAACTATAAACGAGCCGAATTTCGGCCGAATCCGCCGTTTAAATACGGCGTTGTGTGTACGTGTTGGACGAGCGAACGCGCCGCAACGATCACCGAGAACGTAGCGGCGAACGATCGCCGCGAATTTGTCGTCGACGATTTTCACGCGCGGATCGAATCCACCGGCTGAGGATAACGACGACGCCATTCGGTTCCGGTCGGGGTGACGGCGGGGAGGACAGTCCGATATCGTCGTATAGGCAGCGGTCCATTCCGATTCGCTATTCCGGTGCTATATATTCCACGACGTAACGGCTAACGTAAAAGTGCTTAGAGAACGATAAATGGTTTTCGAATGTTCGCGCGTTTGAAACGTCAATACGGCCGGTCCGATAAAAACCTATTCGCGCGCCCGTCCCGTCACGCGTTTCCCGTCGTCGCTCGTCGCGATCAAAAATACCAACTCATTTCGGTCGTGGCCCGGACGGACCTTGGTCATACCATAACGCGCGCTCTACTACGTTTTAATTGTCGCGACTTATGATCGACGCGCTCTCCTCTCCCGTCACTTCTCGTAGACGATATTGCAAATTTACCGAATAACGTAACGAGAATTAGACGTCGTTCACAATTATTCATACGTTTCGGCGGACGAGCGTTTTTTAGTTCGTAGGTACGAGTGAGTACCGTTTTCTTATTGAAAAGCCGCTCTACGTCGCCATTTACGGCGCAAGCGCGAAACGTAATTTTCGTTCGCGCTCACACAAACCAGAAACCTTGAAATTGTAGTAACGGCGGGCAAAACACCACGGAACGTAACGCGATTCGTTACCGCGTAACCAAATGGCCGGACGTGTCGAGTTTACGGGCGTTCGTCGTGTTTTCGGGGCCAACGTGCGCCAGCGCGCTTTAAAAGGGATTTTCACTAGGACCTTGCGCGACAAAAACGGCCGCGAACTCGCCCGTAGTTTCCGTATTTTGCGCGCGTGACGTACCTCAAAGAGTTTATCCGCGTATGAACGGCGCGTATCGTCGCGTACGTAAAATTATAAAAATAAACGTAAATTCGGCGAATATAGTGGAATCCGAAATATCGTTATGGTTTTCGTTTCGACGGTGGAACGGAAAAAACGAAAATCCGGTGCTAAACGTTGAACGACCGGCGAGTGGGGTGGCTTGTAGTTCGTAACACACGGATGGAACGAACGCCAACAATAGCGCTACATTAACGGGCTTTAATTTCGGCAACAGTTTTTCGGTTAACGTTGATTTACAATTAGCCGAATAAGGATACGCCGGGGGTTTCGAAACGTACCTATGGGGCGTGTCCACGAAAAAGTCGGCGAATTGTTCGTTAAAACAGCGACGTGCGTCCTATGGGTACGAAGTCGAAATATTCGTTCGGCGACCGAATAATTGTCGGGAGGGTCGGGAGGGAGTACCAAATACGTACGCGGACGCGGTTAATCGCGCGAGCGTTCGTGGCCGAAAGTGATAAGCGGAAGCGCGGTACGAATATTTTTAAGGTTTTCCACAAACGCGTACAGAGATTATCGTGTCCGGACAGGTGTCCCCCACCCAGCAGCAGTACGGCCCCGCGTAGGATTGAGCCGTACGTTGTGCGCCTTCCCCCCCCCTCTCGTTCGCGGTATAATAATAATATCGTTTATCGAAACGGCGTGGGTAATAATAGATTTGGTAACGAGGAACTGAACGCGTGAGTCATCGAGTGCGTAGCGCGAATAGGGGAAAAAAAAGTAAACGAACGAAACCCGTTTCGATTGGACACGACGGTAGTAGTAGTAGTAGTGGTGGTAATGGTAGCAGCGGAGTAAAGGACGCCGACAATCCTTCGCCTGCCAAGCTCACGGTCTTCCCGCTTGAGACCGTCTACCGTGGCCAGCGTCCGTCAGTCCGTCTCCGGATCCAAAAGACACGCACACACGCACGACGTACGCGTACACACTTAGGCGCGGATGTCGTGACCGGATGACCTAACCTGTGCCGGGTCACGAAGGTCACGTTATTATCGGCCCCCTCCGGGACTTTTCGCACGGTATTCGAGAAATTCTTCAATTCCAAAAGGGCCGACGGCAACGACGGGACCGCCGCGACACGTTTAATACACGACGGAAACGTCGTTCGCCGATATATCGTTACCGGAGGACGAGACTGCAGGAATCCCGCGGACATATTCGTGGACGAATCGCAGTCGGGGATTTTAGTATAACCTGCCGCCGGACGACGACAACAGGTATATATATAATTATAACAATCGTCGTCGCCGCCGCCGCCGTTCGGTGTTTGGTGTTCGAATAATACGCGGAATTTTCGTTAACGACGGCGGCAACGAAGACGAAAATACGTTTCCGCGGATAGACGGCGAGAGAAAACATCGTGCCCCGCCAACTAACTATCCTCCGTCGCGGATGTAACGTTTACATAACGCGAGCGACCCGAACGCGCGAGTTTTAATTAACGTTACGACGCACGTAGTAATTACGGGCGGCCGATTGTTTTTTTTTGTTTCGTTTTTAATACGTCGAACAATGAGAGATTTTTCCCGACCGTGGTATTATATTCGCCATCGTCAAGGTCACGATCATCGCGCACACCACCGGCGCGTATTATATATATATATATATACACGCGCGCGAACAAAAGTGACTCGGAACGGACGACGGATAATCGTTCGGGTTTTTGCGACGGTATTGTGTGTCGCCTCTCGGCTACGCCGACGTAAAACAAACGGCGTCGTTTCTGCCGATTGCGAAATTCAATCCCGTACACCTGTGGCCGTACGCACGTGTTCGTTTACGTTATATCATCGTATCGGCGGTCCGCCCCGACCGAAACTCGTCTCGAAGATCGCGTTCCGACGTCACGCCGCGTTCGTGTTTCCTCTTACGGTGGCCGATCCGCGAGTTTCAACGTCGTTGATTCGCGCACCAGTGTTCGCTTTTCCCGGGCCCGTATTACACGCATATCGTCCGCGTAACGTTCCAACGCAATAACAAACACCGACGTTTTACACATCCAAGTGGTACGTACACGTAAGTCGCTCGCGTTTTTTCGTCGTTTTTAATACCGTCCCGGTTCCTTTTCCATTATAGGCCGATAAATTCCCTTTAAAGTCACCGCGCGCACACGCCCCCGTCACCATCAGTCGTCTCTCGCTCGGCTCTTTCCATACGTTTTCAAACATCCGCGAGTACACGTCCCCGGTTTCGTTCGTCGGCCGAACGATAAGACCGATCCGCTCGTTTTCCCGCGCGCGGTCCGACGCGCCGTATGTTAGGTTAGCCGCGGTTGTAACCGCGCGACAACAACTACAATAATAATATTATTTGACGGCAACGCGGCCGCGTGTGTTGGCGCGGTTTTCTAAGCGGAAATTAATTATTTTTTACCGGCCGCCGTTTGTGGGGACTACTAACGCGTGGCCAGCCGGGGAGACCTCGGATACGTGTTTTCGGAACCGTCCGTCGAAGCCGTATCACGCACACGAGACGGACTTTAAGGGTCTACCTGACCGAGACAGATATTTTTAGATAATATTCAAAATAATCGCGTCGTAGTCGCCGATTAAATACGATAGAATAAAAGAAAAAAAACGTTTTACTTATTAAATAAACGACTAAACGAAAAAAAAAAATTAGGCGAAACCGCGATTGTTCGGGTTAAAACGTATAACGTTGAACGCGTTACGTTAGGTGGATATTTACGAATAGATTCGAACGGATTCAGAAAACATTCGAGTTAAATTTGAGCGCCAACGTGACGGCGTTAACTCGGTGAACAAATTATTGGCGGATATTTTCGATTGGTGTTTCGCAACGTATTTGCGTCGATTAAACGTTTCAATTACCAACGGACGCGTAAATAGACCTAATCGAATCGTACGTTCCGTCGTTTTTTATCTCTCAAAGTCCTTCCTCTATCTCAAAAGCTTTCCCGGATACGTGCACTGTCATGGGGCTCACCCGACCGGAGGAGGGGGGAAGAATCGATATGAACTACGAAATTTTTTTCGTAATTGTCGGGAATCGCGTTTAGTTTTTAAAAATAGAACGTTATATATATGTTTATTAAAAATAAACCGAACTTACTCCGAATAAACGGTCAAGATTTGGACGGGTTCGTCGTTTGGTAAAAACGAGCGTAAAAACGCTCCGTCATTTTTCGTACGTCATATTTATTTTTTCTCCACTAAAATCGATTTTAATTTTCCACATTGTACGCAAACGCGCAGATTTTTTTTATTATTAACAACGCGAACGGAAAACACGTTTCGGGGGCTTTTTTTGTTTAAAATTCGCTCCGTTTTTATACTAAATTTATCGATTCGTTAAATACGTAATTAACGTGACTTGTTCTATTAACGAAAACAACGTAAAAAAGTATAATACAAATATACGACGACCGCGACGTGTATTGTTACACACACACACACATAAAAGCGAATCGTTCCTTTTAGCTTCGTAATCCAATTACTGTCAAGATAAATAGATTTTAGTTAAAGCGAAGCGAGAAAACAAACCAAACGTAATCGAGTTTTTAGGTTTCTATACGCGTACAACACGCTCGTTTCGTCCGTTTTAATAACCGCCGAGTTGGACGACAACGAGCGAAACAATAGCTCTTATTACGGGGACAACGATGACGTCGTTGATTCCGGCAATAAACGCGAATTCGCCTACGTATCGATTCACCCGGTTTATCATACGTCGTTACTAGTCGTCCGTAAACATATTGAACACGGAACCGGTTGGCCGGGTGCCGTCGCGACGTTGTAATTTGTCCGCCAATTCCGGTTGGATCTAAAAACAATCCGCGCGTTGCCGACGACAACGGGAACGTGTCTTAAAAGCCGTCAATTCCATTATTTATTTAATATTTACATTTAGGAGCGCGGCCGACAAGCGCCAATGGCGTAATTAAATCGACGCGATCTAATATATCGAGCGAATCAACCAGTTGCACGTGCCCTTGTACGACATGGCCGGGTTTTTACGACGTCAATATTTGTAACCTTTATTTTATAATCGATCGCGTTTTACAAAAACTCGAAATAATTACGTTAATCGGTACGTTCCGTTTCGTTTTCAAACCGAACGAACCGAGCGAGTGATACGTTCGTACGTAAGAAGGGGCGTAACATAATTTCGGCCAAACTGACCGTGTACACGACCGCGACGTAATCGAATCGTTTTCGGACGGTTTATATAATACCGAAAACGATCGTCGCGTTATTCGACGTCCCGTTTACAGAAAAACGTTAGTCCCGTTTCTCTACGGAATATCACCAATCAATCGGCGGGATATTCAATTTCGTATTTACGCGTGTCTGTATATATATAAACGTAATAACGTGCCACTTTGTTTAACATTTCCGGATCCTACGAGGTCATTTTCGACGATTTCTGCCGTAGTGCGAATATTTTATTATCGAATAAATTATTATTATTTATATTACGCGAGTAGAAAACAATTTCCGTCGTCGCGGCGCTTAAAAATAATTTCGATAATGACGCGCGATTGGTTGAATACGGTAAAAAAAACACAAAAATCGCGTAAACGCGTGTACCGCGCGTAATTACCTCGTTCTGTTATAACGCGTAACATTGACGTCATGACACAGCCGCGCGATAATAATAACCGAACGAAAATCAAAACATTTCTTATACGCGTACGTTGCCGTTTACGAACGGCCGGCACTTTGTAAATGATCGGTAGTGAACGATATCGGCACAAACGCCGGTACAATCGCAACGTTGTTTCGACTTGTTCGTAGCGGCGAACCTGTTTTCGATCAAATGGCGAATGCTGGGCGATAAACGTCGTTGTACGTACGTAACGACCGTAAAAACGGCGTTTCCCGTTTCAAGTTGCCGGCGTTTCGTTTACGATCGAATACGGCGGCGTTCAATTCGTTTCCCCCTAGCCGAAATCAGACGAGGATTCGAACGTGAAACGCTCGCGATCTCACGGGAGATTTTATCGTAATTTCATTCCGAGATGGCCGAGTGGCGTAAAACGAACGACCCGTTCGATCAAATGAATATGTTGCAGTTAGCGCGAATAATAGTACGAAACGGATGTCGCCCACGCGGACCGGTGTTCGTCGCGATAATATCTCGCCGAATTAACGCGTCGCGATTCCCGTGAGACGTACGGACGTTTCCGTCGCGGGACAACTGTCGTACGGCGTGCCGTTGGAGTAGGCGGGCTCGAATAATATTGGCGTATTGTAGGAAACGGAGCGGCAAAAGAGCGCGTTTGTATTTTTTTTTTTTTCCATTGACCTCTAAACGAGCGCGCGCGCGCACACACACACACACTCGACCAGTTATCCTCTACGGGCAGTCGACAAACACGTTCGGGTTCATCGTCGGCGGCGGCGGCGGCGGCGGCGGCGTTCGTTCGTTCGTCGCGTTTCCGCCAGTTTAGTATCGCTCGCGTTTGTCTCGAACCGATCGTTTCCGATCGCCCGTCCGCCCTTTTTCTTTTCTTTCGTTCGTCTGATCGCGCGTGTCCACTGTTCGCAGCTCCGACGGCATGGAGGACATCGCGCTTGGACCGGACACCATCACCGGACCACCGTCGCACCACCACCGGCCGGACGAACAGATGGCCGTCACCATCAGGGACGCCGTGAAGATATACGGCCAGTCCAACGTGGTGCTCAGGGGCCTGAACATGTCCGTGCCCAAGGGTAAAATGTAAGCGTTCCCCCGTCTCGCTCGGTGTCCGACCGCTAGATAGTGCACGCGTTTACGGAAACGGGATACTTGTATTAATACACGGGTCCACGTCCCCTTATTATTATTAGCTCTGCCGACCGTTTGCCGGACATAAAACGAGCTACGTTCCAGACTTCTAACGACCGGGCACCGTTGTTCGTGTTTTTACGTTTAGCCGCGCGGTTTTCGGACCGTTACGAATGGGATCGTTTCGCAAATCGATTATCGAACAAATGGCCGTTGTGTCGACAATTCCGGAACGTAATCGGCCGCGCTGGTGCCGTTTCTATTCTTCGCGTTTTTCATACGCGGAACCGTAAATTCGCTCAAATCCAATTCGTAACGTAACACGACGGCGTGTAGTTTTCGGTATTTCCGAACACGCGCCCGTTTCCAAGACTCCGTGGTACTCCTAAGTACGACATCGTTTCGCGGTAAATTTCATTTCCAATGTAGGCGCGCGAAACGAATTTCCGATAGTTTTCTCCGGTCCCTGGAAAACGTAAGTCGCGCGCGCTGGCTGTGGTAAAACCAAACTTTTTTTATTCGATTAACGATCGATCGACCGTAGACAGGCCGGGAATACCGTACGTTGAGGATTTAGTTCGCCCGTGACACCGTTCGGTACGCTGTTGTCTTTGAAATCAGTTGATGTCGGTAATACCGCGCGCGCGCGCGAAAGTGTGTTAGGCTTCGGCGACGCGGACCGTTTAAAAAGGCTAAACATCTCGGCGCGTTAGTTAACGTCGGCTTATATCGTTAGCGTCACGTTTATTTCGTAGGTATTAGGCGGGGCGCGGGTAAGTGAACTTGTCAAAGTACCGCGTCAGCGCGGTAAACGCGAGTAGTTCGGTTCGATTATGTTTTTCGTTCGGCACACGAACCGGCGGAACCGAGGGAGATGTTGTCCGTTCGCCTCAGACAGCGGTCGGACAAAATTAATAAACCTCTATATAATTTACCGTCGACGTTAAACTCGCGTTCGACGATATTTCCCGTTGTCAACCATTACGATACGCGTATTACAGATATCGGAGACTTGGCCGATATTTTTCCCGCCGCGTATCGCTTTAATTATACGCGTTTTGAACAATAACGAACGGTTCGTTTTATTTCGGATATTGTCTCGTTAAAAACACAAGGTCGGCGATAAAAAAAAAAAAAAAACGTCCGCAATCCGTTATCCCGTGTATCGATTTAAATCTAAGAACAAACGGTCCGCGTATTCGACCGTTTTACGATTCAGTAAGTACACGCGACCGCGGCGATGGCGCGTAAGGGAGACGACATGTTCTTAAAATCACTATTCGCCGAACATCCAAACAAACGTTTTCCCTTTTACCGAAACGGACGCTTATCGCGTACTTGTTGAACGCTTTATGCCGGTACGGGAGTTGCGGACAAACACGAAATAAACAAACATTTCCGTACGACGTCGCGAAATATTTGTCCGCCGCCGTCGTTTCGTACGTTATAAATTGTCCGATAGAAATGTCGACGTAATAGGTCGTAATTTTCGTTTTCTTTACGAGAATTCAACTACTTTCGTCGAACCAAAAGGACACAAAAACAATCGAAATACGCGGCGAAACGACCCGCGGTTTATGGGTAAAACGGTAGGGGCTGGGGATTGGCTTCCGAGACGGAAAATATTTATTAATCGGGACGTTTTGTGACGACCGATCGGAAGAAACGAACCACCGAAACGAATATGGTCACGACGTTGGAAAAGAGAGTAAAACGACCCGAACGTGCAACCGAATAGACAACGGGCACAACGTGAAGGATTCGAGCGCGCGTCGGGTGTAAGGAATGGATCGGACGGGTGCAATGTGACGGGCAGAGGTGCCGGAGAATGGGCGCGAGAAGTGAACCGTTCGATGTACGGATTGGCCGTAAAACGCGAGGAACGCATTTTCTCGACGTAATTATAGTTTAAAATATTTCGTCAAAGATCGGACGTTATGAACACGCGGCCAGTGTCGATCAAGTCGTCTATCGTTTGATAATAACGGGCGTATTATTTTTATTCCGGCCCTACCCCGAGTTCTCGAAGACGTTCGATTATTTTCGACGTCCGTATTCGCCGGACAATCGTCCCGGGAAATTCGGCCGGCAACGTCGACGTGTTTCGTTTTCGAAACGATACTTATTCATAAATAATATACCGGACGTCGGGGCGTATGTTAAAACGCACACGCGTTTCGTTTCCATTCGTCCGCCGTTCGTATTATTCGTTATACGAAATACGCCGTTTTTGTTCGAACGGCGCCGGGTAACCCGACGAATACGGTCGGACGTGAATCCGCCGGGGTCGGTGGCGTGAACGTTTTTAAACGCGCGCGCGACCGTACGACGACGTACGCACGTGGGCCCGGCGCCGAGGAAAACGAGACGAAAAACGCTCTCGGCGAGTATTCCAGCGAATTCAACCGACGGGCGCCCATTACCGTACCATCATTTCCCGCGTCCGTCCGAAGCGAATTTCCTCGGACGCGGAAAACGTCGTTCGATTTTAGCGAATTATCGTAATCGCGCTTACCGGGCCCTCCATTCCCAGTTCCGGTTAACGGGCGTCTTATTTTCCGCGTTTAAATCGCAAAACTTTTCACCCGCTTCGCCGCGTATAAAATATTCCGTATACACGGCCGTATCGGATTTATAGTTTCCCCAAAATAAAAACCGAATTTCGACGGAAACGACCGTTTCACCGAATAACGTCGCCGACGACGTGACGCCGATAACATTTCGCCTCGTTAGACGGTCATTTAGTCGATAGACGGGCGTTGGACGCGTTCCCTATCCGCGCCATTCGTTAGAACGCGATTCAAATAGTGCAAACGTCACATATTGTGTAAAACGTCTGGTGACGGCCAAGCGCGGCGGCGGGACGCGAATCGGTTTTCTACTCGAAATTCGGACGATTTCCCGGCCGATTATCGGGTAAATATCGCGTTATATTCCGTACACGTCGGTTACCGTCCGAAACATATTTACGCGCCGCGTTCGCTTTAATCGAAATTTAATTACGGTTCGCGTCGGTTCCGACGAACGTTGGCCAATTTGCTACATGTTCGTCGGAAACGACGCGGTCGGTTGTCGGTTTGACGGGAACCGCGAGACCCGCGTACGGAGGCCACAATATTATCTATGACGTTTCAATCAAAACGGGCGCGTTTTACGCCGGTCGATTTAAATACGCGTCGATCCGTCGTAGGAATTCGACACCGCGACGTCCGGAACAATTGCGTTTCCGTGTTTCGGATACTCACTACAGTTTCCGTCGGCCGTCCATACAACCGCGCGATCCGCAACGGCGAATATGGAAATAAGCACCCGATCGTGTCGGACCGAAAGAAAACGCGGACACTCGGACACTTACGACGACGACGCTCGGCCGTAGACGTCGCGTTCGGCGTATAGAGGGGCCCGTTAGTAATTTTCGATAATTCTATTTCGGCGAACACGCCTGTCCGCCGTCGACGCGATTACGCTTCAATAATACGACTACGTTCTTGGGACGTACGCGACACCGGTACCTCCTCCTCCTCCTCTCCCCCCCACAAACGGCGACCGTTTCGCAAATGTCTACGCGGTCTCGTAACGACGAAAGTCTTCTTAAACATCCGAATCGACCGACCTTTGTTCTTGATTTCATCGTCCGATCACACACCTCACATTCGGTCTTCACCCGTACACCCGGAATCCGAACGCGCGGCGAAATATAAATATGTTTCCCGAAACTAATCGAACTGTACGGGCGATTAACGTTTTTAGTACGATCGTTTGTAAACACGAACGGCAAAAAGGGTAACAATAAATCGGCCGGTCGGCTACACGCGTCCCCGGGATTTGTCGACGAACACTTCGTCGATGGTCGGGGGGGAGGGGCACGAATATCGCGGTTTTTTTTTTTGACTAGTCTACGTCGACTTCGAAAACAACGCCTACCTAGGCGTAAAACTGTCGTTTTTCTCGCGCCAATTTCGGAAACGATATAAACGTACTTTCGTCGGCGTGTCCTATAGACGGGGCGTCCAAAATGTAGAACACAACGCAGCGAAAATATTACGTATATATATTTCTGTAGTTTACATTACGAAACGTGTACGGGATTTTTGCCAAACCCCCCCAAAAAAAAAAAAAAAAATCACGCCCGCTTAAATTAAGAGGGTAAACCTTTTTAGTCTCGCCAATATCCACTCCCCCATTACCCGATCGGGCTACGGGTTTTACGCGCGGAAAAATAATAGTACCGTTTCGTATTTCGCGAATCGATAGGGTTCTCTCCGGGTTAGCGGAATAAAATTCGACGTCGGCGGAATTATTACGACGTCCGCCTATTTTATATTTACCGCCGACACCGTTTACGAAATTAACAACGCGTCCAGGGGGGGGGCCCGAATATCTATAGCCGTTCTCTGTGTAATTCGAACACGTAAATGATTGGAACAGTTTACATTCGGAATTTGTCCGTATTACGTTACACTCGCCGAAAACACACACTCGTCCGCATAACGTATGCGCCGGAACCGAACGTTTCACGCGAATACGTACGATCGCGTTCGGCTTTTGATCGGAGCGTTCGCGTTTGTACGCGACCGTTCCATTAATCCCCGTGGCGTCGTTTCGCCGTAAACTATATACATATACGTATATGGAAGTCGTCACCGGGAAAGTCCGATATGTGAAATTCGGAAATTTCGAACAACGACCCGGAAGGGTCGTTAAAAACAAAAATTACTCGCTCGCGGCAGTCGCGTTTACTATTGTTCAACGGCGACGATTGTGTGTTCGGATATTCGTACGGATATTAGATAGATAACACCGGTTCGAAGGTATACAAAGGACGTTTTCATTATCGGGTCCGGTAGTCATTTGCGCGGGACACATTTGGGACCGGACGAGAAAAAAATATACGTCGTTCGGGAATTTACGGTTAAATTTAGACGCGGGATATTGACACGGCACACGGTACCGCGGGGCGTAGAACGCGTGCAAATACTACCGAGGCATACACGATCGTTTATATTTCCCGTGGTAAACGAAAAAACGTACGTTATCATTCCGATATCGACCGTTTTCGTTCGTTTAAAATATTTCCCGCGGAATAATTACGCGGTATTGACTATAAATACGCGAATCGTAGGCACGCGTGCGTTCGGAACGTAATATAATGTACACGAACGGCGATCGCAGGCTATTTCGATTTGCTAGTATTTGGCTAACCGAGTGCGGTTTCGTTTTTTACGTCCGCCGAACGTACAACGGACGACGTAATACGCGGAATAGTATGACGACGTCGGTTTTTGTTTCGTTTCAGTTACGGACTTTTGGGACCCAGCGGATGCGGTAAGACGACGCTACTAAACAGCATAGTGGCCAGAAGCGAACTGGACTCTGGCGACATAACGGTGCGAGCGACGAAAAGAGAGAACATCGGTTATATGCCGCAAGTAAGACCGGACGTAGTTTATTACCGTACGGGCGGGAAAAATAACCCTTCCCCTCCCCGTACGTACGCGGTTTATCCGTTTAAGCGGCCGGGACATTGTCGGACGGCCGTAAAATGGCCCCCAAGGTACGTTTACGTACGTTGTCGAAATTTCAAGTACCCTCGAAATACGGTCGGAACGGATTGATTGTTCGGATACTTTCGAATATTCCCGTTTACGCCCGGAAATACATATCGTACCGGCCCGATTTGGTCGACACCGTACGTATCGTCGTATAATATACAAAAACCACGAACCCCGGGTAATCGGGTTTCGCGAAAAGCGAGATTATTATTTTTGCGAATCCGTTTTCTTTTCCGATACACAGTCGTTGAACGCGATTACGCGCCGGAATAAATTCTTCACGCGTGCCCGCGGGCACCTTTAATTCGGAACGGACGGGCGAATCGGATTGTTCGGAAATTACCGCGCGATTTCGGACGGAGCGATAATTTCGCTCCGATTTGTTCAACTACCGTCGTTTCGGGAACTGCCGATCGTTGCCCGTCGGTAGATAATAATAATAATAACTTACGCGTACGTAGCGCGGCGGTGTAGCTAGCCCGACCACGACGCGAACGAAAGGGATACACGTGCGGGCGAATTCGGTAACCGTTTGTAATAATCTAAGGCGCGGAGGCGTAACGTGTTTTACTAACGGTCGCCCGAAATTGTACCGTCTGCGCGTAGTCGTATTTCACGTTAAGCGCGGCGACGAATTATTCGCTAAATCCGTCGTCGTAACCTATTTCAGGATTTAAATTTGCACGAACGTCTGACCATTTTACAAACGTACAAGTTCTACGGCCGTATGCTTAACATGAAGACGGAAAAAATTCTAGAACGAGCCAAAGAACTTCAAATATTGCTGGAACTTCCGTCCAACGACCGATTGGTGGACACTCTCAGGCGAGTATACGGCGACTATAAAAAGACTGTCCGCAAAGAACACGCGCGGTTTTTGTTTCCCGGCAACGGTCTGATAACGTAACGTCACGACCGGGCCAATTGTTCTTTCCGTGTCGGTTTTTGTACGGCAATAACGGGCGTTCGCTCGGTAAAATCACGTTTATCCCGCGAAACGTTCGTTCCGGCGGTCGTTATTATATTTATCGTCAATCGATAATACGCTCGAAATAATCGACTGCCGGGTATTGTTATACGTTTTCCCCTTTTGAAATAAACGGGCGCGTTTTTCGCGCCGCCGTTTTATTCGTCCGGTTTTGGCGATTCCGCGTAATCGGAAAAATTCGTCGACGCGACCGTCCGGTCGAAACCGTTGGCGCGACCGCCGTTTGTCACGCGTGTCTCGTCATTTCGCGCCCGATTCGTTATTGCCGTTGGATAAACGCGATTACGGTACGAGAGACGTTTTCGGAGAGCGTTTCGAACAAAACGTCTGTCGATCTTTTAGTCGGCGATTTTTCAATTGTTCTTTACGAACTACGAGATATTCGTGAAAAACGGTAATTAAAATATGCGCGAAAATTACGCGTCGTCGTGGCGTCCGAGCCCGGGGTACACGTGTCCAGTTGCGCGTACAAAACAATCAGCGCCGTGATAGTTTGTAGAAACTTCTGGTGGCTAAACGTTATTCGGGAACGTATAAAACCGAATCGCGCGAAGTTTCCGAACACCGTACGGCGGTGAATCGGATAACGGCCGACGAAATCGATTCACGTTCTAATAAGAATTATTTTTACCGTTCGCCGAACATTCCCGAGAGCTCTTACCGGCATTGTATAATCACAATGCATATAGAGAATCGTTTTTTCTTTCCGTCTTCGGGACGCCCCGAGTACGACGCGTCGTGAAAAACGTTATTGTATTCGACGAAAATCGTATCGGCTTTTTTACGCGGCCCGAGTGGTCTTACGAACAACCTTGGAAATCTGCGCGTAAAATAACAACCGGTCGCGTCCGTAATGTTTTCGTAGAGAACGCGCTACGGCCGTCGTGATTATATTTGAGTCGGCCGTATTTAACGCCAACGTTCGTGAAAGTTCGCCAATTCGGACCGAACGAATCTCCGGGTTTTAGAATGCCACCTCACCCCCCCCACACTACGATTTACGCGCTAATTGTACGAAATGCCTATTGTAGCGGCGGCCAACAAAGGAGAGTGTCGTTAGGCGTCGCCCTTTTGCACAATCCGGACATTTTAATATTGGACGAGCCGACGGTCGGACTAGATCCCGTTCTAAGTCATAGGTACGAAAAACGCGCGCTCGTCGTGTTTCGGATCGCCGTGACGCGTACTTTTTCCGTTTTAGCATTTGGAACCATTTGGTGTTGTTCGCCGAACAAGGGAAAACGATTATCATCACAACACATTACATCGAAGAAGCGAGACAAGCGCACGTAGTGAGTACCTGCGTTCACAGTGAACGCGTGTCGGCATTTTAATAATTAAAAGTCGTCGTAATTTTTTTTTTGAACCTTTTGAACGTGACCAGTTCTTTACGTACTGCGCCCGACAGTGTCGAGTCGAAATTTATTTCAAAAAAAAAAAAAACCAAATTCCGTTTAATATTTAAACGGGCTTAGTGATGACGCGACAGAGAAACGGTTGTACGAATAACGGCGTTTTGCGCAACCCTATAACTAAAACTTATCTCTCGATTTTGGTTTTTTAAACCGATTTAATTCGACCGAGTTGCCAATTTTCTCGTTCGCCTTTGAATTTTAAGATTCTTTTTGTTTTTAATCGACTTGACTTATACACGCTAAGAGCGTAAAGTTATTTGTCCAGCCTTTGTACGTAACGATGTAACGCTGGCACCAAAATGTCAGTGTTACGAGACAGTTGTACACCTTTGACCGTCGGTATAAATATTAGGATTGTCGAGATTTAACGGATTTATTAATAAGAATACACGAGAATAGAATAGAAAACGCTCTGCGTAACAATCATGGATGCTCTGTCTCCTGGTCATGACCGACTGTCCGTGCGAGCCTTTACGATCGTATCGTACCCGCCGATCATTCCTCGAGCATAGTTTGAACACAATTGCCTTAAAATACCTAATACTCGTATTGCTTGGTGCTCGACGGTAATATCGTCGCGTACGAAAGCGCGTGCGTTCTAAACGCGTCCGATAATCGTTGTTTGTTACTAGATCGGAATGATGAGGGGCGGAATATTACTGGCCGAAGAATCTCCGGATATGTTAATGGCGCGTTGCAATACCACCACACTGGAAGAAGCGTTTTTGACACTCAGTTACAAACAAGAGACGTCATCCAATACCCAGGTGCCTTATAAAGAATTTCCGCATTTTCGAACGCGATAAATAGCGAGTGACTTTTTTTTACCCTTCCTCCACCCCCGTATCGTCTATAGGTGAACGATATACATAAAACTTCGAACGCCAAAAAGTCGAAGACGAAAATCAAGCTAAACGACGGTTGGTTTCGGAAAAATCGGATGTACTGCCTTTTATACAAAAATTCGTCGTTGTTGTGGCAACAAAAGTCGTAAGTACAAAAACCTCCCCCCCCAATACGCTTTTAATTCTAATCGAAAATACGCGCGTAAAAATACGTACGTATGGACGTTGCACAAACGTCGGGTTACGTATATTTTTCGGGAAATCTTAATTTTTGTTCGTTTTCGTTTTATTTTGCGTTCACAATTACGTACGCGGCGATCTCGAACATTTTTGAGTATGAAAAGAAGTTCACTCGAATACTGGAAAATATCCAAACGAAATATTTCCCACCGAATTTGTCGCGTACGGTTATCGATTTCGTTCGTTTTACGAAATCGATAAACTTTTCGAAAAAACATAAGATACCCGAAAAAATACGCAAAACCCATCGCGTACGCGCGCGTTTCCGGTTTGAGAAGGTTTGTACGTCGACAATTTACAGCCGTGTACGGATATATATATATATATAACCTATCGTGATTTTTAGATTTTTGGTTTTCTTGTTTCTGCTGCCTCTGGCGCAAACCTATTTTTTCAACTTGGCCATTGGACACGACCCCAAAGGTCTGAACATCGCGGTCGTGAATAAGGAATTGCAAGAAAGGCGGCCCGGAGAATGTAAACCCGAGTATTACAGCGGATGTTTTCTGGACGATCCCGACGATGTGATAATGAGCTGCGCGTACGTCGAGCAAATGAGAACGAAGACGATGAAAATCGTAAGAGAACTTAGTCTAGACGCCCCGGGGGTTTGTTACGTTCTTCGGGCGTTATTTATAGATCGTTGGGAAGATATTCGTAGTATTTACCGTGCGCGTCGACGGTTTATTAAATACGGTCAGTCGCGTTTCGTCGGATTTTCGAAACGTAACGAACCGATCGAACGTAACCGTTTACGCGTTTTCCAACGTCCCGGAATATTAGACGCGCGTGTGTTCGCCCCCCTCAACTACAAACGGTATATATGTAGTCGTTCGCCGTTGACGATATTTTCAATCGCGTTGTACACCGGTAGCGCTTTTTTGATTGAACACCGGCGAGTCCCGTGCGCGAACATCTTCGTCGAGGTTATCGAAAATGACTCCGACGGATTCTTACGATACTTGACCGAAATCTAAGCGACGTATCGGTCCCGCGATAACGCGCGGTTACCATCGCGGCCTATTCGCGTGGAACGAACGTACCCTTATTGGCCCGATCGAACACGGGCGGCCGGCCGACGGGTCTTTATCGAAAACATTTGCGAAATATCGCGACGTTAAATTGTCAAATAAAACGGATTTTTGTTGTTTTCGGAATTTCCGAATCTATCGGTTCTAATAATTGCTTGAAAACGACGGGCCGTAATACGTCGTACGGATTTCGTGCAAAATCGTGAGAATAATATCCGTTTATTTTCGACGGGCAACTCGAATTCGAAATGTATTCACGTAATTTTTCCAGCGAACGTTTCTATAGTAATAACGAACGTGCGGACGTTCGCGTCGTACCGCGGATCCAATTTATTTCGCCCGATTCGCTTTCGGCCCTATCTTGAGGATCCCGGGGACCCCACGCGTATAGTTTATCGGCGGTTCCGACCTACCGCGTTATTATAGGACGAAATTGGGTTTTTGTTCGAATCGGATTCGGTCGTTCCAAGGATCGTGTAGCTGCGTGCGCGGTCTCAAAACGGACCGGCGTCGTCGTGTCCGTTCGACGCGCCGAATTCTATATACCGGAACGCGCGCGGCCCACGTTGTTTTCTTCGGGCGCGACGTAGGAACGTTGTACGTATTCCGTAAAATAATTGAATATATCGGACGGGGCCGTTCAATTAGTTACTCCGGACTTTGCGTCGTCCGAAATAATACGACGGATATGTAAACAGACATACACAGGTATAATAAAACCGTTAACGTCGTGAATGTGTTACAACGAAATGTTATTACGGACGTGTCTCGTGAGGAAATCGCGCGCGTCTCCGATATCGTTTTCTTTTATTAAACTCCGTTCCGCCGGACGGTCGTGCCATTATAACAACGAAAGTAGTTGGGCACGTATTTATTATGCACACATCCCCGCGTACGGCGCTTGGAACGAACGACGATTCCTTCTCCCGCTCGGTCACATTCGTTTTTACGACATTCGTAACGGACGGCCGGTGTTATTATTCGCGAAACGAAAAACGGCTTTTCGTGAAAGGCCGGCCGTACGGAACGCGTACTGGTTATTGTTTTCACGGCGCCGTTCGTTCCGTACAGTTGCACTACGACGACGTGAACGTGGCGCTGAACGCCGTGCGGAAGAATCACGCGTGGGCCTTGCTGTACTTCCCCGCCGAATACACGTCGTCCATGGCCATGCGGTTCATGAACGCGTCCCGGACGTCGGACTACGACGTGGAAATGAGTACGGTACAGGCGTGGATCGACTTGTCGAGTAAGTGAAGGATTTGTCCGTTTCCCGTACCGGGCGAACGCGAAATATTTTCTTTTTTTTCTTTTTTTTGATTTTCTTCAGACCAATACATCGGCAATATGGTGAAAGCCAACGTGTTTTTCGGTATGCAAGAATACTTGAGCGGCGCGTTGACTAGATGCAACGTCAGCACGAAGATCGGAAGCACTCCGCTATCGGTTAGTTGTTCCGGCGACGACGAAATCGAACAAAATTAACGTCGAGCGTCGACATTTTTTTCATTGCAGTTTCGTCAACCGATATACGGATCGATGGACTCGAGTTTCATCCATTACGCGTCGGCCGCCATCGTTTGTCTGTAAGCGTTTATATTACGTTTCGCTTTGTACGCCGTTTCGCGTTTTACGAGTAACGCAATTCAGTTAATACGTTTTACCGCTACGCCATTTCCCCGCGTTGGTACAACGAGACAATTACCGGTAACGTCGAAAAACGATTCGACTACCGAACGCATTAGTTTAGTCGGCGAACAGTTTTTGTCGTTAGTTGGTTGGACCAACAACCGTCGCGGCAACAATAATACGAACGCCGTCGTACGACGACCGTGTTTCGGCGGGCGAAAACGAATATTCGTCGGCACACCGTCCACCGGTCGGATCGAAAAACGGTTCGCGAATTCCCGTCGGCGACGATTCGTGCGCGATACAAAACGGTCGTTCGGAACGGTCGTCCAACGGTGGTGATCCGACGTTAGAAAACCGTTCTCGTTGTCGCGCCGGTAAAGTTATACCGACTATTGTGCGTTTGCCCGGTGGACCGTGCGGCGCGCGAATTAATAAACGTCCCGCGAGACGAGCGCCCGGTTAGTGTCGTTTCGCGCGTATTAATCAAAAGTCGCGAACACGCGTGTGTGTGTGAAGAGACGGCAAAGGGGTTGTCTCGGACGGAGAACACAACACGGTGGTCCTTTCGAACGTCGTATTATACAGTAGGGCGCGTACGTGCCCCGAAAATAATCGCGTCGTTATCCGCGCGGTTCTCGTCTACGGGGGGACGGGCGCGTCGTTGTTCGCCCGACCGAATTCTGTCGCGTGTACCGACGCGCGGTTCGCGAATATAACAAACGCGCGCGCGCGTAACGCCCGCGTGTTGTACGAACGAGAATGACTAAACTAGGGATTCGTGTCGACAGGTGTTGCTACTATTTGCCGACCCTATTGACAGCCGGTTTGATTTTGTCGGAGAAAAAGGAGGGCATGATGGAGAGGATGATGGTTTCCGGTGAGTACACGTACGGTGTATGTGTGTGTGTGTGTGTGTGTAATAATATTCGTACGTTTTCTACGGGTTTTAACGTTACCGATTCGATACACTCGTCGTCCGTTTTCCCACCGTGGTACGGAAACGGGCGGACCCGAGTGTGGAAAAATCCAATTAGGGTCCGCCGGAATGGTAAATAAACGCGGACCGGTGGTTATGGGGGGGAGGAGGTGTAGTAGGGCGCAAAAAACGTAACGATTCACCGTGGACGACGACGACGCGACGTCGTTATCGTAATAATTCGGATATTCCGGTCGCAGGCATTAAATTCCCCGAGGTGCTCGCGTCCACGGTGTTCATGCAAATGATCATACACGCCATACAAACGGCCATAGCGATGGTCGTCATGTACTGCTATTTCGACAACCCGTACCTAGGTGACCATTTGCCGGCCGTCACGATACTGTTGTTACTCGGCATGGAGGGCATGATTTTCGGTGAGCCGTCCCCGTCCCGCGTACATTCGGTACCGAGCGCTCTAATCGCCCGTGTTTTCCCAGGATTCCTGATCGGCGCCATTTGCAAGGATTTCATGTTCGCCGCGTTCATCGGTTCCGGCAGCAACATAATGATGTCGTTCACTTGCGGTAAGTTCGCCGTTCAAAAAACGCGGCCGACTCGACGCCGATTTCTTATTTCGGGCGTACACCGGCTGGCTTTCCCTCGTCATCCCCGGACGTTATAACCGAGCGTTTACCGTTCGAATAATTTTTATTTCTCGCGCGTCAATTCCGTCCCCCGCGGTTCGACACCGGCCCGACGCCCGGACGACCAGTGTAGCCCGTTGTACCGTTAATCATCGAGTCGCGCGCTCTTCCCGGACGTTAACCGCGAAATCGTTCAATTCCACGCGATTGTTTTCCGGTACTTTCGCTAGTACGACGTTCGCTATGTTTGAACTATTGCCGACCGGCGAACAAATAATAATTACTCGGGCCGTTCGTTCTGCGTTATCGTCTCCGGATAAATTAAACCGTAAATCGCGTACGCGCCGTCGGGGACGTCGTAAATAATAATAATTACGAACGTTTCGACGAACCGAAAATACTACGAGCGGGACCGTAATTACGCCGGCCAATTACGCGCGAATTTCGGTGCACACGTAATTCCGTTCCCTACTCGACCTACTGTTTTTTTAGCGCGGACCGTCGACCGGTTTCGTATCCCCCCCCCGGATAATAACGAATTTTCTTTTCGAAACGTCGTCCGGACGAAACGAACGTAATCGTCGCCAACGAAACTACTACGCGCGCGGTCCCCGGGTATCCCTAAACCCCGGTTAGAACTCGCACGATCATCACCGGTTAGAGGTACATCGGGTCCCCGGTGGCGTGTATTGAACGGCGGCCCGAATACATCCCGATAGTACGGGCGGACGGGCTTATAATCGTTTCTTGGACAGGATTGATTTGGCCCCTGGAAGGCGCGCACTACCTGTTGAAATGGGGCGGTCCGCTGTTGCCGATGACGGCACCGGTCAAGGCGCTGCTGGCCGTGACCGCCAAGGGTTGGTCCTTCGATTCCGAACCGGTCTACTTAGGGCTGTTGTCGATATTCACATGGTCCGCCATCATGGTGGCCACAATATTCGTCATCAGCAGAATAAACAAGGACTTGTGGGTGGTGCGGAAATAGCGGACGGCGCGTTGTTTAACGTCCGTTAAAGTCGGCGCCGGCGGCAAACGACCGGGTCACCGCAATCGTAATGTGCGCGTGTGTCCCGTAATACGCACCACGACGAGCGGCGGCGGCGGCGGCGCATTCGGTAAAAAGACCAACGAAAATCGATTCGCGCGTACTTACAATCCGACGGCGAACCGTAACGTGATACACCCGTCACGGCGCGTCACTCGTCCGGAATCTCGCCCGTCACGAAACGACCGAGATCCCGGACGAGTACGAAACCAACTGTAAAATATTGTTGATACGTAGGTGAATTGTTCTTATAAATTAAAACTATTATCGTATATTTATGGTATTTATTAAAAATAAACGCGTTTTTGTTTTCAACGTTCCTTCCCACCGTAATGGCAGAAATCGTTGTTCGGCCGAAAAGACGGATTTTTCCTCTTTTCCCTCGCAACTCGTCGAATAACGGACGAACATTGTGTTTCGTTACCGTATTCGCGTGACACGGTAACACATTGCCGGCGACGGCGACGCTCGCGTACGTTTTCAAGATTGACACGAGCGTGCCAGTCGTCTCCGCGGACCACGCGGCGTTCGATGAGAAACAACCGCGCTCGGCCGTTAATATTTGGTGGTCTCGTACCGTCGTCTCGCTTACAATTGCCTACAAACGTCGCCGAACGGGTTTTAAAAACATTTCGTTCGATATAATACACGGTAAGTTTTTACGTTACGACGGAAGCCGCGAATTTCCGCTATATGTTCGTACACGGGCGTCTAAACGGGTTTTTCCGTTTGTTTCGCCGTGGGTAATCCGCCGGTAAAATGCCGTCGTCGGAACCTTTTACGCGTTCGTGACGCGGTTAACCGAAATGACGCGCCCATGTCTCGGGTAGATGGTGCCCGCGAACAGCCGACCAAAGCACTCGACGTACGTTCCTCGTTCGTCGCGACCATTAACGACAGTATAAACCGCGCGCGTTCGTCCATTCTTCGCCAAATACAGGCCGGATTACGGGATGGTCAACGACACCGCGGTACACGCCATTAGGGCAGGAGGAGGAGGGGAGCAACAAGAGGTGTTCAAAGGAGTCGCGTAATTCCCCGCAAACGTACGCGGCGAAGGCGTTATATATGTAAGGGACGCGCGAGTCCGTTGAATTAATTCTTACGGTACCGTCCGCGGTAGAAAAATCGCGTACGTATAACGGATAATATCGTTTTTTTTTTATTTTCGTTTCCGAACGTTAGCGACTTCGATTTTTACGGGCGCGCCAGAAATACCGCCGATAGCATTTTTACCGAAAACGTCGTAACGTTCAATTATAATCACACCCGTCACTACCGTTCATAGGTGTAACGTCTGTATCGATCGATAGTCGCGCACCGACCTATATTCGATGCGGGACCTTGTCACTCTTTTCACCGTCACGGACAAGGAAGCGGTTGTCCATAATTGTTTTCGATCCGACTTTACGTTATATTCGATTTTTTGTTTAGTTCTTTTTTTTATATAAGTTCCCACCGGTAGGTACGGAGTAGTCTCCTCGTTCATCGTTCTCCGGAACGGGGACCGCTTTCAACGGGCCACAGCCGAATAGCGTAATATATATGTCCGTTTAATATAATTTCACGAACACGTTTAGTTTTACATTTATTACTAACGACCTGTACAACCTTAACGACCTGTACCTATAAATATAAATATATTCGATTTCAAATTTGTTTTGTTTCTTCCTTTTTCTTTTTCAACGACAGTAAAACATCCCGTCGGCTCCGGCCCCGTTTGTTTCTCGACTTTCACGTCGGGTCGTCGTCACGCGACGTTCCTCTGGTGAACTCGGAGCGAGACGTCGCGCAACGTAACGAACGCCCGTGTCGTCGTTTGCCCGTTATCAATCGGTTTTCGATCGGAATTTCCGGTGTACGCCGGTACGGTTTATTAGTCGGAAGGTTTTCCGAACCGTTCGAAAGTCGTTCGGTCTAACGCCGACGCGACCGCGTAGGTTTAAATAAATAAACGATATATATATATATATATTTTATCGAGCAATAACGAAGCGCGTGTTCGGGACACGATTGGTTCGCGCTATTCAAAGTGGATTAATACGAAAAGTTTCCAAAGCCGTAAGATTATTAGATTTCGCGAACACATACACACAGGCGCGCGCGCGCGCGCGAAAGTATATTGAACGTTGACGCGTCTCGGTTATTTTTTTTTTTTTGTCGTCGCCGAGCGGAACAATAAAAATACGATCGAGAATTCCGCGCGCACCCCTCCCGCCCCGGGTCGAGAATCGTAAAACTATTTTCTTCCCGTCCACGTCAACCGGGCTCCATAACTCCATATACGCGTCTCGGCGGCGCTTATTTGATTTGGGTTTAATCTAATATGTTTCCGTGTCACACGCGATTTGTGAAAACGCCCGTCGTTTTCTCGTCCGCGTATTTTCCGTTTTTTTTTTTCATATACACACACACACACACACACACACACACACACACACACACACACACGTTAACCGTTCCGGAATTACGGTCTGAAAATGTCGCCGGACGAGAATGGAACAAAAAGTAAAATACTTTTCGGACCTATCTGGTCCGGGGCGTCGGTTTTGCCAAGCGAACAACGCGCGTAATAGAAATCCAAAGGTATTCCGCGCGACGACAGCGATATGTATATATATATATATGTGTGTGTACACAGAGCAAACACGCTTTGGGCCAAAAATAAAGTTCGGCTTATAAAAATGAGCTTAACACCGGTCGGTGGCGGGACGGGGCAGATGAGATTTTTGTTTTGTATCTTACGGAAATCGGCGATTCAATCCGTGATAAGTAAATAAAAAGGTTTTCGACAGGAACGAGTGGAACAAAACGAGGGTGGGAAATAAAAGGGGAAAACTAAAATAAAGATCCCCCTCCTCCGCTGTAAAACAAACAGCATTAGAACCACGTGCGGCGGCGGTGGTATCACCGAAGGGACAAAAGCAAAAGTGTGCGTGTTGCCACCTCGGGAGGCGTTTTCGTTCATCGTCGTTCGGACGGGACGGGCCGGTGGCCCCCCGCTCGTCACGTTCGCCCCAGTCTCGCTCTCTTTTTACACGCGCGTCCGTTTCGCTTTTCTCTTACCCCTTTTTTCGCGCCTGTGCGAAAAGTCAATATTTTTTTATACATTACCGAAGAAAAGGGATCTATACTTTTTTAGAATACCGGAACAACCGTATAATTCTCTCTTTCTCTCGGTTTTCTCCGCCCGATACGTACGAACTTCGTCCCATCCCTAACCTCCAGCCATCCGTTCGTGATTACCGATCCCAACGGTACTACGGTTAGGTTTATACACACCAGCCGTGCACACTCGCGCGCACGTGTATACATGTATGCTCCCGTAGTGGCGGCGTGATGGGAAAAGGGAGCGAATTACGGCGAAAATGATATACAGCCCGACCGCGGAACATAACCTTCTGCCGACCGTACAATGTATATATGTGTATATAATATGTATACGCGTAGATTATTTTACACACACACACACACATGCACGCATATTTACGTATATACGAGAACACGTGATCGTGGGGTGATCTTATAGTGTGTGTTTGATGTATACCGCGTTGACAAGGCGACGGTGAATTACGATATAATATATTACGAACTCGACGACAATAAAGCCTATCGCCATTTACGCGCGTCGAGGCCTCCCCCGTCATGTTGAATGAGAGCGCGTACACGGAACGATGTGACTTGTGGGATTGTTGGGTGCGGTGGCGGCGGCGGCGGGGGAAGGACCAGGAAGTCACGGCCCGGGAAATTCGGGCCGTAAAATTAAGAAATTCCTCGGGAACTCGGGCCGTTTCGCGTAGTTATTATAGAACGTAGCCGATCGGAAATTTAATCGCGTCGGTGTCGCCGACATTTGTATACAGATTTTATCGGAACTACAAAATCGTCGATCGCGTTAATTACCGATTGCTGCGGCGGCCGTAATACCCGACGGAAATTCCAGCCAAGCCTCTTCAACGGCCCGCCGTCCATTTATTTTCCCGTCGCGAACTCAAGCGACGCGAACGCACATATTAACGCGCGGTCGCGTAACGTACGCCCGAAATAGTCTCGTCGGTAACGCCGTCGTGACCATTTCGTAGAGGCGCGAGGAAAATAACGGCCAACATTATTTCGATACTTACGCGGGCATACGGAATTTTAAACGAACTACTTACCGCGCGGCCCGTACTAATTCGCGTAAAGAAATTACACGAGATATTATTATTATATTAACCTCTACAATCGAAAAATTCGAACCGGCTGAAAAATACCAGGTTATCAACGGAGGCACGACAAATCAATTTTCCTCCGTGACAACGCGTCCCGTCGCACGCGCCCAAAACGGTCCAAAATTATTTAAAAACACTCAAGCGGGGGAGGCGGGGAATCGCTACCACATTCCGTTTATTATCCCCGCCCCGGACTTAGTGCCATCACCTGCCACGCGCTTTCCGAGCAACACTTCGTTTCGTACGGAGACGTACGAAAATGGCTTAACGAGTGG
>JAIPRN010001559.1:0-43337 GCA_025469175.1 Geopemphigus sp. TES_GeoC_2020
CGCGCGCGCTTTCGACGACGGCGACGATATTGTTGTACAACGTTGGCTCTCGGCGGCGTGTTACACTTGAACTACGTGTATGTGCGCGCGCGTTTTGGTATTGAACACGAGCGACGGCGGCGGTGGGTAACACGCTTCGGGTTTACCCGAAATCCAAGGCACACCGCCGCCGCATCGATGATTGTGTACGCCCCGCACAATGGAGACGGAACACAAAAACGCGACCGGCGACGCCGCCAAAGGGGCGAGCGACGCGCCGCGCGGCGCGTGTATAAAATCAACGAGCGCGATCGACCTCCGTCCCGCGCTCTACCCACATCGACCAACTTCGGATCGGCACAAACGCGCAAATATGGCCGTAGTCAACGTTGATAACACATACACACACACACGCGCGTGCGCGTGTGTGCGGGATTTTTGGAATTTTTTTCTGACGGGACTAAATAAATAAATATGCGCGAGGCGAGTTCGTATGCTATTTCTTTTCAATCAATTTTCGTTCTCACTTTTCGTACAATATTAGCGAAATAGCCGCGCGCGCGTACACACACGACCGTATTATTATTCGCGTCGCGTATCGTTTTCAAAAACGTTCGCGTCCATGTCGCCCCGTGCTTACTAATTAATAACAATCATAATCGAATTCTATTTCGGCCGCGTTGACAGTTATTTCATTGGAATCAAAAAGAAAAACGTCAATAACGCGAAATAATATATTATCGACGACGTTCCACGTCGCGTTTTTATATACAGTCCAGACATCAAAGGGTCCCCCCCTATCTATAATCCGCTTTTTTTGTGTAATATTCAACAGGCGAAAATATCTGGTTTTTTTTAATTATTCTTTTATTTTTTAGTTTTATAACGGACCCGCATACGAGTGTTACGAAACGCCCACACGTTTCGTTTATTCCGATATAATATTATTTTTCTGACGGTCGAATTTCAAACACGATGAAATATTCATTTTAATCGTGTATAGGACAAACTTATATATATATATTCAATTATATCTAATTAACCATTTTAATAATAATATTATTCGCAAGGAACTATTTCTAACTTAATACAATCGATTTTTTGGTAATACATGTAGGTATATCAAATAATATAATGACATAATATTGTTTTCCGACGTCGGGAAAAATAAATTTCTGTATACTTATTGATTATTTTATTAAAACGAAAAATAAGATATTTACCAAATGCAGGGAAATGTGTTTGTACAAATGTTTTATATAGGTTATATAGGTATACAGCGCAAATACAATTTAAAAAAATTGTTGTACGTTTTCATTTGGCAATTACTTGACATTATTATAACTTTATAAGTGAAAATGTAAAATACAAGTCTTTCATTAGTTCCACCACAAATAAAAACGGGATCATTGTATTGGCGTACGCTACTAATATTTGTATTTCAATTAAGTAACGAATCACCGAAATAGTAGTTTTATCATTGAAACAGGGTAAAAAAAAATTGTAATTTATACAATTCGTGGTATTATTGAGTAAAAGTATATTTAGCATTCCTCCGATTTAATAAAAAAATATAATTTTCGAACAACGAACTCTCCGTAGTTTACGAGACCATACAGTTAATGGAAATTAATTAATGTGTAATCAAAACCGGGTCTATAAAATACTATAAATTCTACACGCTAGTTTGACGTGAATTTTATATTATAAAAAATTAATACGTACATTTGGTGTTTAATAAATAATCATTAATTGATGTCGCCAAAAATATCAACGTAATATTAAACGTGTTTCATTACACGTATTACAATATACCACAATAATGTAGTAAACACTATTTATACAATTCAAACTATAACCAATGTTTTTTTTTAGTACAACCTTAAAGTTCGTAAATAATTATGTTCGGTGACGATGAATAAATGTGGGTGAGAACCAATAAACGCGTTGTTAAATATACAACAGAATATACCATAATAGCAATAACAATAATGCTATTAACGCCTGTATTTTATTTTCCTACATCAAATCACGTACATAAAAAAAAACTGTATTTGTAAAATTCTAGTAATACACAAATCTAAAGAACACGTATTGTTTACAAGACAAACTAAATTACTTTTAGTTAGGCCGATTCTAAGAGTGCCTAAGTGTTGTGTACGTGTTTTCGAGATGTCTACAAGATACAGTTACGGAAGGTGAAGTGTAAAAACATTTCTTTTATTGTTTATTCTATATTTCATTTTGTATAAACTAACGATTGTAAAAACTTATAATAAACCGTAGTTTGTCCACTAATCGCATTTTGTACACGTCGTTATCAATGAATATATTAAATATAAATATACGACAAGTAACTGATAAATCGTATGGTCATGTAAAAATACTATTGATTACATTATGTAAATAACGGGTATGTTAATATAAATATATAATTACTAGTTCGCTTCGACTCTCGGTTTTGAAATACAAATAATAATTCGAAAAAATTTATGAAGACTTTTAATGGAAAATAAAAACGAATCGATAATATTGTCGCAAACTCAAAGTTGTTATACTCATTAAGAAAACCGCATTTATTTTAAACAACGGCAAAAATAATATTATATTAGTCTCCAGCTAGAGAATGTACAAAAAATATAAAAATAAAATTTTAATAAACGTGTTCAACAGTTTTATTTTTAATTTGGTCTCTTCGTACCTCCTTGTATTCGTAATAAAACACACCTATACGATTTTTGCTATTTGTTTATTCTTATTATCGAATCATCGTTGGATATTATATGTACGGGAAAATTATGATATTGAAAAATACACTCATTCTAAACAAATATAACTAACATTACATTATTATTATACACTGAAGTGTGGATGACAAATACAGGTGAGTGGATAAAATCAGGTAAACAAAGTAAGTATACAAAAGATTAAAATTAAATGTATTTGTGCGAGTACAATACCATCGAATTGAAGAGAATACTTCTTAAATATTCAATAAACCCACGTTTGTTAATTAATGCATAAAGAAAAACTTACAAAAATATACGCAATAAGAAAATACATTAATACTTTCGACAAAAAATAACATGAATAAGACGATTTCCATAATATCCTTATTTATTTAAGTGAAAATTTTAAGAATGATAAACATTTTTAATCCAAAATATAGAAGCCAACGCATATAAAAAATATTTATGATTATATACTTTAATCGTTTAAAAATAAACGAAAATTTCTGGGTATATGAATACTTGAATAACCAAAAAATCGTTATTTCAATCGATTAACACACTTTAATCGATTCAACTAAATACACGTTTAGGTATAAACACACGAAAAAATAAAATAAGTAAAACTTATTCACGGCCATTAATATTAATGACTATTACACTATTGATTAGAAATAGTGGTAGGTATAAACAAATTTATATATAAATAATGCACATTGTATAATTTATAAATAGTACCAGCCTAAAGTCTAAGCACATTAAATATTTGTTTTTTAACAAACGATAGCGGTAATTTTGTAATATTCAACTCAATATTAATTTAATCATTTTCATCGTTATGAAAAAGATTGTACACAGTCGAATTAATAATATAATAGACGCATCAATAGAAACATACTAAAATTTGAAAAACAAAAATTAAATATATAAAGGAGTATATATATATATATATATATATATTGTATAAGTATTATTAAATTCCACAATACTATATTTACCAAAAAAACGAATATGTAAATCCAATAATTAATATAGCAGGTTAGGTTAACACATCAACTACTAATTTTGAAAATGTTTAATTATATTACATACACATCATACGACTAAATAACATTATCTGCATAATATGTATGAATATATTTTATTAATTTTTTTTATGAACAAAATTACATACCTATACGGGATGACAAAATGTATTTGTGTGATGTATAACGTACCGCGGACTGCAGTTTCTTTCGTTATAAATGCTGTAGCCCAGCGAATATGCCGGAGAAGATGGTTCGTACGATTCGTCCACTTTGTTTGCGAAATTAAACGAATTTGTAGATGAATTGCCGTGTAATTTTATGATTGACATTATTTTTCATTATTAAACGAGATGATTGAACGCATCGTAAATTTTTAAACGCGAATTCGATAATAAATAAAAATTGTAAAAGACCATTTGTAGGGGAATAAAAAAATTAAAACTAACAAAACTATATATTAAAGATAATATAAAACTCGTTAAATGAGGTGCAGTGAAAAAAAGGTGAACTACGCAACTCGCGCGTGTTCGACGACTAGAATCAGACTGAAGTCTGTAGGTCCTCAACAAACAGGTCAGTAGGCCAAGCGCAATGTTGCGCACGCACTACCGCAAACACACTTATACACACCTACACACCCACACACACACACACACACACACAATCACAATCACAATCACATATTATACCACAACATGGACATATTGGTGGTCGCTGACGACACCGTGATCTTCGTCTTGCCCACACTTCGCACGACTAAACAATATTATATACACTCATTCTCATGTAACAGTCAATGATGTAAGTATAATATATTTAAATAATATATTCCAGTACACGAAGACATCACATTACAACTATGTAACTAATATAATATAATATAACTACAATAAACGGCATCTACGATCAAGTTGAATAACACTTACTTTAAATACGTTTATTATGGTTAAGAAACAAAAATGTAAAATACCATAAAAAAAAATTTCACTGCATAATCATCACTACATAATATGTACATATACATCATATCCATCATATAGTAATTGTAGGCAATCAAATTATATTTTAAACAAATTTTAATGTGACATAAGTGCTGATAACTTTTTGATAATCACAAAAAATTTAATCAAATTAAGTACATTAAATAAAGTAAATATAAAGATAAATTTTTTTTAAATATAGGCACTAATAATTCATGGAATATACAATTAAATTCTAATATTCAAACGTTTTTAATTAAACCTCTAGAATATTAAAATAAATATTAAACCCTATTTAAGATATTAAACAATACAATTTAATAAACGACTATTTTAATTATTAATTATTATTACCTATATAGTGTAGGTGTTAAAAAGAGAGTTACAATAATCCATTACTTTAAACATATATAAATAATACATAGTTAAATAAAGTTAATTATGGATGTATTCTAGTTTGTTCCTTGTGTCTAAAAAATTTTTTAAACCATCACGTAGTATAAATATTAGCATTTTTCATGTTAAAACTCTAATTTTTTTTTAGCGATTTAAGTGCATTGAAAAAATATTGTTTCTTAAACATGTTTATAAAAGTATAACAATAGTACAATAATTAATAAATTATATCGTTGAAATAAAAATGAACAAATCCTATTCAAAAATAATACGCTAGAAATTAATTTTAAAATAAAATCACATACATTCAATTTAAGCAAGTACTTAGTAAACGTTAAATTGTTGTTTGTTATTTTATTTTTGTTCAATTGTTATAAATATTCATTAGGTTGATTATATATAAAACAATGTTATTTATTTTAAGTATAAAAAATGTTTACATTGCATTATTAAAACAACAATTAGCATTGATGTAATCATTATGTAATAATTAAAAATAATATATAGGTATATTATATATATCGAAAACGAAAAAAACAGAACGCAATAAAGAATCAATGGACACAATTGTTAAAAAAAATAGGTAAATAAATAAGATAAAACTAATTAAAGAAAATTTATTTATATTAATCACATTTATTGTATTTAAACTTAGAACAAATACATACTGTAAACACGAGCTATATGTATAGTTCGAATTAAAATGTATTCAACTTGGATAATCTTTTTTTTATACGAAAAAAACACGATTGTCTTTTTTATTATACATTTTTACCATCGATTTAAAAATAATACAATATAAATATATATATATATATTAATGTACAAAATAATTTTTTATTATAAAGTAGATAATATTATCAATAGTAATTCAATATCAAAATATATTTCTCGAAGTACAAAAGAAAATCGAACCAATAGTACCATAAATATGAGTACACCTTGTTTGAAAAAATATATTTTTGTATTTATAGAAAATAATTATTGGATTTTCGAAATAACACTACACGGATAACTTGTCGATATTTTTTAATGGTGTTGGGCATAAAAAATATAATTCTAGATTTGACTAATTTTTGTTATGACGAATTTTAATAAACAAATCAAATAAATAACATACTTCAATATAACGAATAATTTTTGACGCTTAATAAATATCAAAACTATACCTACGAAAGTAACTTTTCGAAACTTAAAATCTAAATATGCGATCAAATATGTGAAATAAAATATTAAATATGAACGTTTTATTTTAATAGGATTAAAAATGGACGAAGAAACATTTTAACGAATAACTACCAAGTAATAACCAAAATAATCTAAAAAAAAATCGGCTAATATCTTAAAACAATTAATATAAAACATATTCAACCCTAATGAATATTCCTAATTCAGAAAATATTGCAGTTAATATAATTTAATATTTTTTATAGATAAATAACTTACATTTATTTGTGTTATAAAATGAAATTATATTTTAGCAAACTATATGTAATGATCGGGGAAATGAGTAATATGATATTAGATATTTGTGTTATTTCATATTATATATTTTTAAATTACTGGGTAAATGTCGTTTCGAGAATTTTTGATAATAAAATAAACATTAATAATTTTTAAGTTGTTAGCCATCTGACTGAATCTACTTATCTTGTGTGAATTGAACAATAATAAACTACAGGATACTTACATAATATGTTATCTATGCGTTCATACAATATTTATTAAACTCACAGTATCTACATTATAATTTTGACATTAAACACATCTACTATTTTATCAAACTGTCACGAACTAATCTTTAAGCATAATATTTTGTTTCAATAGTCTGTAGAGAAAAAATAACCATCAAACTACAAACGAGACTTTAAAAATAGGGTAGTGTTGAAAGAACAAAAAATAATCAGATTTTACTGCATGTATAAAATATAATAATGTCTTGTTAAAAAAAGAATAGGCATAGGGTTGCGTTTCACACACCCTAAGAGGCAGGTAAATCTCGATCCACCTGGATGCATATTCACACAGTAAACTTACCATCTGGCACACGCAAACACACATATATATATATATATATATATATAAACATAGCCATTAGGTCGCTTTTGTTAAAATTTATAGAATAACTCAACAAAAAATCCTTAATGATTTATTTTATAACTATATGAATACAAAAACGATATTCTATTCATAATTTTGGTCAAATCATAATAAAGTTCAACTACCATTCAACAGATTTATATATATATATGTGTGTATAGATATAATAAATAATTCAAAAACATAAAGTAAATAATTCAAAGAAAAAAATTAAACCATATGTACCAACAAAATGTAACATAATATTATATTATTAATATTATAAAAAAAATAAAATACTAACTAACTTTGATGTCGAAGTATATTTCAAAAAATACTGATAAATATATATTTTAATATACTAATAATCTAAGATCTTTAATGTCAATGTATAAAAATATAATTATTGTGTATACATATTTATAAACTGTCGTAACTCGGTAAATATTGTATCTATATATAATACATGAAAAGTATACGAATTTAAAATCGAGATATAAAAAAATATAGCGATGATCACCCAATATCTTTAGCCAGTGTTATATTAATAAATTACATAAAAAAATTAATATATTACATTACAAAATAAATTCTCAATAGAATCTAGTTGACTATGGGTAATGTTTGTAGAATGATTTAAAAATTGAAGAAATATCTTATTAAGGTATTAATTATATACTGATTAGTAGGTATTATACAAAGGCAAGAATTAATTGGAACAGTATAATCTAAAACAGAAAAATGTAGTAACTATCCAAAATGCATTTCTGTTACTTGCTACTTCGCTTAGTTTGCAAATATTTCAAAGATTAAATTTAATCCATTTTATGCTATTTCAACTAATATTATACGTCTAATATGAATAAACTTATTACTGTACAAATTAAATTAACTGCTATAATTTATTATATTCGATTTTTGTTATTAAATTATAAACATGTTTTCTAATATTATTGTTTGAAGAGTACGTGTGTTTATAAAATACAAATACAATTTTTGGCGTTGCTTATATTAATATTTATTTTATTTTAAGTCAATACATTTTTAATAATACAAATTATTATTTAAAACTGAAATTTTTTATATAAAATTTAATTAAAGTCGCGCGAAAATACAGTTATTAAAGTTACAAAATAAATGGTATAATTTGAATGAACATTTATTTTTAAAAATAAGTGGCATTTAATCAAACAGCTATTAGCATTAAATTACCTAACAAAAAACGTAAAAAACACCCGTCAACATAATTGTATATACAAATAATTTATGTATACGTGAAGTTCGCACGAAAATCCAATTGCAAATTATAATATTGCGTGTTACTTTATACAAGACGATTAAAAATGTTTGATAACCTAACCCCTAACCCTTCTCCCCCAGCCAAATAGGGTTTTATTGATCTAAAAATTGTGCCTATTTTTCAAGGCTACTGTTTATATTGAAACGCGAAGAATAATTTCAAACGTATAACTCGAAAGACTTAAAACTAATTTATTTATTACGCTCTAAGGTCCAACATGTTTCGATTATAATATGGACAATTTATTTTATGAGTCTCTTCCTTTGGTTACCTACTGAATAGTATTTTTACTACGAGTTTTTTTTACCAATGTAACAATTTATGCAACAAAGCCTTTAACTAAGAATATACAATACATAGTATGTACATCCGTTAATCATTTGTTCACGAAATTGAATGCCTGAACGATAAAAGATTAACAAAAATTTTTATGATCAGTCAAATATTTCGAAAAATTGTCTCTGTAATAATAAAACGTTTTAAATTAAAGAAAAAAATATAGTAGTTTCGGATGTATTGTATTTGTATAAAATATTTTAGGCAATTTTTTTGGTGTAATTAAATAAAAATTATTTTTAAAATCATTTAAAAAAACGACATTAAAAAAAAATGCTTTTAAACAAAACATTACACAAATTCGATTCAATCATAGAATATTTGTTTTGACGGGATTATTAATTTATTATATTTTTAATTTACGTTTAAATAACTCAATATTAGGTGGTAATAAATAAAATATTTGAATTAAATATATTCCAAACGTTAATAATTATATAAATTATTACATAAAGTAAACCACTTTTTTAGTTGTGTTTCATACAATAGTAAAATGATTAAATATTATAATATTGAAATTGCCTTAATATTTTAATAAGACTTTGAATCGAACTATTTTAGAATTTAAATATTCCTTTTTAAATTTGAAAAAAATTACACAGAATATATTACCGGAAATATAAAAAATAACTTTAAGACTCATTTATATACAATTTCTATTATCTTTATGGTGTTTATGAAACTATTATGAGCACTTTCTTTTATCTAACGGTTTGTTTAAATAAAAAAAGAAAATATATATCGAAATTGGAAATTAAGTCATTGTTTTAGCCATAAAACGTATATATCAAACTCGATTATAAATATAGACATAGTTCTAATTAAAATTTTATGACTCAATAACTATAAGTTTTTAAACACAATGAAAGGTAAAATGTAGTAAATAATTGGATATCATCCGCTAAATTAAATAATTGGTATAATTTCCCACCAATTAATGAAACGATATTTTTCAAAAAAACAATTAATATTGGTGTAGTAAATCGATTACCGACATTTCTAGAATTCATTTTAACTACTAATTTGTTTTTTATATAACGATTCTTTTGACCATGGCCTCTTTATGAGACGATGCAGAAGTCGAGTGTGTCCAGATAAATATGCGACTTCTAAATAGTTTTTTCACGGCCATATATACACGTTTTTTAAAACCACCCATTGATTTGATTTTAAAACAATTAATATATCTAAATCTTAATAATAGAAAATATATAATTCAAGTTTTATACCTAACCTTGCATTATATTATTTTAATATAATTACACATTACATAAATATTCAAAATAAACGTAAAATTACGTATTTTATTTTTAAAAATCAAAATTATATTATAAAACTCAAATTTTAAATGGATTTTTCAGATACATATTTTGCATTACTTACAGGCTAAATTCATAAATTATATTACATCGTTTTAGGAAACTTTTATAGAACTCCACTTAAACCCCTTTCACCCTCTCCAAATGTTTTCAATTGAAACGTAATAATTTGCCAATTGTCTCAAAAATTACATATTATATATACATATTTATCATTCTGTTATTAACATACAATGGATATATAATCTGCACTTTTAATTTGAACCAATTTATACAAATTAAAGTTTAGAAATTAGTTTTAAATTAATAAATAACTTTTTACTATGTATTCCGAGAGTAATTTTCTGAAAAATATATAGCTGTATTAGTGGCAAGAAATAAAATATGTATTATGTAAATAACGCAGCATTGAAGAATAAGTTTATTTTTCTATTCAGAAAATAAATAAATAAATAATAAATACTGTAAATACTTAATATTAATACAAATATAATACACGATATAAATTATAAATTAAATAATTTTAATGGATTAGAAAATGTCTGGAAAATACGTTTAATTTTTATTTTAAAAAGATACAATAATTTTCAAAATATAAAATTAAAATTAATCTAAAAAAATGCCATAATAAATCAAATTATTTGAAAATTTAATACTACAGTTTAAATATTTTCTAAACAAATATATGTTTTAGATTTTTTTTTATTTTACGCTTCAAAAAAATAGCTGTGATAGACTATTATTTAATATTTTTTTAAATATCAAAATACCTAATAAAATTTGTATTATATATTCAGGTTTAAATTCCAAGTAAACAAAATAATCATGACATATTTGTTATTTAATACCTGTATATCATATTTTTGAGATTATTATTTTTTAAAGTACAATAAAAAATACCAAAATATTATATTAAACATGATATCAATACGAATAAGATTGTCATAAAAAATTAGTTATAACGATAAACTAGGTAAATAACCTCTGTACTAGTCAATGAGACTAATACATTTATCCTTACTAATATACAATAGTTAGTTGTAGTACCTGAAAAAACAGAATACTAACATGACTTGTTATTCGAGTACCTACATAGGTAATAAAATGGTAATTTAATAAATTTAATATTGTATCTCATGAATTTAGAAGTAGATAAATTAATTTAATTTTTTGATCAAAATAACAGTTATTTTAATAAAATCCGTAATAATAAAATCAATTTATTTTGTAAAATATGGTTAATGCGTTACGTAATATAGTAAATCCATTTAAACATTTATTGAATGTAAACAAATGTATTAAAATGTATATCTTGTCAATGTGAAACTTTAAAATAAAAGCATAACTTTGATTAATTAATTATTATTGAGTAATAAAATTATGTATTATTAATTAAAATTAAGATATAATATGGAATGCAATAAGTATATAATTTTAACCATTTAACGACATAATTTTAAAATGGCCATATAACCAATTCAAAAGTTTTCAGTAGCTAAAAAAATTAGGAATTTAAATTTATAATTTTAGTATAACCTTTTCAAATAAGTCAGCCGAAGTGAATTTTTGGTAATGTTTAGAATAAATATGCAACTTACACAATTGAGAATTGTGGATATTTCATATGACCTACTAACGTTTATAACTTATACAAGGATAATATTTGATTTTTTACATTTTTTACAAATATAGGTACTTTCATGTTTTATGTTGTAAAAGGATAACCATGTATATTTGGCATATTGAAAAACGCTCATGACTTATTTAGAATATTAACTTTTAGTAGTAAAACTATTACCTATTCTAAAATAAAATAGTAAAAATGTTGAAACAATGAAATTTTTAATTAAAATAAGTTATTAAATATTAATTTTTTTGGCAAAGAAATGCGATAGATGTTTAATCATTTATTATTAACTACGATATAAAAATAAAATAAACATTAAATCAAATTTGAAAATGAATTGAATAAAAAAATTAAGTAATCAGAATAAATTTCAATATATATATAATACAAGTAAGATAATTTACCAAAAACATATCTATAAGTTTCATACCTTACACAAAAGAAACAAATTACAAGTTGCTATAAATATTATAATATCTAAAATATTTTTAAATCTTATTGAAAACTAAAAATATTAATATTTTTTGACTGTGAATCAAATAGGCTATAAGTTATTCAAATACTAATTTACATATTCATTTTAAAGTCATAACTGAATATGGGTTTGTATTCAGTTTTTAAATAATATTATTTTCTAATGCACAGTTAAACATAATTTGTGTACTTACAGTATAACTGGTGTACTAGAAAATCAATTTTTAAGTTGTTGAAATTATTTTATGTTTATGTCAATGGGATAAGGTCATTAAAAAAGAATAAGGTTTTGTCTTTTGATAAAAATTATCAATTACATACTATTTTAAATATAATGATGTAAAAATTAAAAGTATAAACCAATAAATGAATATTGTATTATTAAAAAATCCTAGATAAATGAACCAAGAACATAATTCATAATTATATTATTATTCATAGGTACTTACATTACAACCATATTTATTACTGTCCATAGATGTATTTCCTTATCAATGATTATAATTACAATTATTACCTATTTAGTTTGTAAATTTTAAATAATGGAATAATATAATTTTTAAAAATAAAATTATTTTATATTAGTATTATTTTTTACATACAAATTATATTATCACAGTCTATCTTGTTATAAATAAAATCATGAATAATACAAAGATGATGGTCATATGCCTATGTATACTAAATAGTAATTGAAAGTTTGGTCAAACTTAACACAAATACTTTGCTTTTATTTACAAACCGAATTTACAATTAGTCATTCAAATCTGAACCAAAACTATAAGAATATTTCATCAAATCTTACTGTTTTTCATATAGGCATAAATCAAATTTGAATTAAAATAAGAATAATGCTCTAAAAGAATAAGATAATAACATAGAAAGCATATCTATGTAATATAACCTGTAATCAAATCTTAATTAAATCGAGTAATAAATTTTATATATTTTTGTTCAATTTGCAAGGCTAGTTTACTTACTTTATCCATGTGGCTATTTATTTCTAATTTATATTAATATTTTTTTTTATTTATTACTAACAAACGTTATCTGTTATCAATACTAGTGTAAAAAATCTATGTATGAATAATAGAATAATTTTTATAAATCATACGGTATATATTAATGTTACACCATATATATTTTAAGCGTGACTATATATAGCATGATATAAATATATAATATACATTATAGATAATTTATAATATGGAAACTAATAAAAATATTATCTTTAAGTATATTAATAATAAATAATAACGTTATATGATCTATATGTAAATTGTATAAAGCTTCAAATTAGTTTTGATTCATGACAAATGAATTATAACAAATCAATAATTTGATTTAATCTTTAGTAAAAATACTACGTAATTTATTCAGTATGAAATAAGGATTCTATGATTAAACTTAATTTATATGTTAAATTAATATATATTACTTATATTTCTCACGGAATACTTGTCACCAAAAGTTATTGTTTTTCATCATAAAAGCTTTTACACAAATACTAAATTTTATTTAGGTACCTATGAAAATAAAATTTATTTGTTAATATATATTTTATCTACTTTATGTTTAAAATACTTATTCCGAATAATTTTTCATTTATTTCTTAATATATTATAATAGACCTGGTTTGTCTTCTTTCTATAGGAATACCCATAATATATAAAAAAACACTTGCCAAAGGATAAATATTTTTTGACCATTACACAAAATAATAACATTACATATGTGTAAAATGCATTTTAACTAATTCAAGCATTGGATATAGTAATGAAAAATGTAAATAGCTAGAAGGTAATATTAATATCAGTTGGCCTAATTTTATTTGTAACTCGAGTACCTAGAAGATATCGAATTGATTTAAACCTACTTCAATATTAAATGGTAATGCTACGCTTCATTTTTTAGACATATTAGCGTAATGAACAATACTTTAACTCTTAAACAGAAAATGGGTGTAACAAGCGAACAACCGTGGTCACCTATTATCAAAACGATGTTTGATGGGTCAAATCGAACTATTCAATAAGCGAAATTTGCCTAAGTACTTTGCCTAGCAGAGGGGATAAACGTCGGAATCATATGGGGTCGACACGACCAAAAGTGGGGATTGATTTGATCGCGATACAAAAACGTAAATTAAAAATATAAAACACTTAAGAGTTACGAACACAAGAAGTATTGTTGGCATCACATACTCGTCGTGGGATAAAATTTTTACGTAATACGACACAATACTTGATTGCGCGACGATTTCGCGAATAGCAGCGGCGTTTCGGATGAGCGGTCGGACGGACGGACGAACGGGTGTGTGGGGGGAGCTCGGTGGCGTTTACGAGTCAACGCGTATCTTCATTGTTTATTAATAATTATAACTATTTATTAACGGCGGACAAGTAGTAGTTACCTGGTGAAACTGGGATCATGTCACGGAGCACAGGTAACGATGATTAACGTCCAACGGCAACGAACATCATTTCGGCGGAGGTCGCGCAAAAATGTTCACAAACCAAATCCGCGAAACGCTCTTGTTGAACGCGAAATCCGGTCCGAGACAGCTGGCTACAACGACAGCAGCGATCTCATTATCACTACTCGCTAGGTATATCACTATCAGGTAGATCCGCCGGGGGCACCGAACGTTAGGTACTTGTCGTCTATCGCCGCGAGATACGAGCGCAGCACATGTGTGAGTACGTGTGTGTGCGTGCGTGCGTGTGTGTGTATGTGTATCACTTCGCTCACGGTGGTCGCGGCCGAGCGCACGTTGCACAAAGTTGTGTTTCCGATGGACGGCGCCGAGTCGCGGTCACGTTGTGTAGCGTCCGTCCGGCCGAGCGGACGGTGTTCGTCGCGCGTAAATGGCGCGTCAGGACGTCGCGAGCGCGAAAATCGACCGACGGTGTATACACGCGCACGCCCGTACGAAGAGAAAAAACGCGGAAAAAAAACTGTTATTTGTTCGTAATTATCGTCGTCCGTTGTACGACTGTCGCGGCCACGGTCCGGTGAAACGTACGTGCACTATTATTTACCATGTTGTTTCGTGCGGCGGTCGTCGGGCCGGTCGGATGATACGCGAATATTAAATCTCGGTCGTGTTTTCGGCGAGAAAAGGATCGGCCACTTTTGCGTAGGGAAAAAAGGCGGCGGGCCTCTACGGAACGAAATCCACGGCGGAACGAGTACTACGAAACAGAGTAACGACAATACAAAATCACTAGTTGTTGCTGCCGCTGCGGGTGCTGCTGCTGCTGCTGATGCCGCCGTCGCCGCTGCTGCTGTTCCGTGCCGCCACCGTCGTCGTCGATACGGTACACTGTATCACGGTGTACAATCATCGTACAGTATTATTGTAACGTCATACGGGAGAACACTGCGCATTCCAATATGGCCGGTTAACACAAAGCGTGTATACAGTGTACACAACACAACATATGATTCATTTCGTTGACCCTGACCGTAAAGATTATTATTGTATATATTGTTCGTATCGCCGCCCGCTACGGTCCTTGTAACCGGCTGACTGAACACACACACACACACACGCGCGCGCACACGTTGCGTTTTGACAGCGGGTGCGCGCGCGCGCGCGCGAACGAGTTCGACGTTTCGTCAACGTGTGGGAGGATCACACCGCAAACTACGTTTTATTATAACGCGTATATACCGTACGTAATTCGTGACGTTTCGCACACTCTGTATAATAGAGTGTTCCGTCCCGATATCGACACACCTGTCCACCACCGCCCCGCCACGGCATCGTCCACGATACCGCCGTTCGCGTCTTTCGTATCGTCACGCGCGGAACGTTCCGCCAGCCGAATACTCCCGTCTAATCAATTCTTCCGTCACCACCGCCGTGGCTTTTCCTATGTGTGTGTATGTATGTGTGTATATGCAGTCTCCGAGACTTTAAACCCTTGGTGTAAACACATAGGCGTGATAGCTCGGGCCCGAGTATTGGTTTTTTTTTCGTTTCGTGGTTCTCGGTCCCCGCGTCGTTTTCGGTTTGCTCGTTTCTCCGGGATCACCGTCGTTCGGCGTTATGACTAATCGAAAAAAAACCGGACGCCCCGTTTCGTCGAACCGTGTATAATCGTTCGCCATGCTATCGTCACGACACCGATAGAATTACAAACGTTCGCCGTCGTAATATACTGTTTATTGAGAGGTGAGCGCAGTGCTCTACGTTCCGTGTCCGTTGGTTAACGGGACCGTCTCTAATGTTCAATACGCCGTTGTCGTTTTAGAAAATCCCAAAAATGGATTTGAATAAGTCTGATTTGTTGAAACTTCTGAGCTATTTGGAAGGTGAACTCCAAGCGAGAGATATTGTTATTGCGACGTTAAAAGTAATGTTATTTTCTGGATAGTCTATATATATATATACGTGCGTTTTATTGTATTTCGTTAAATTTTTGTTGTACAGTGTGAAAAAATAAAAAGTTTACTAAAAAACAGAGAGAGTGACCACATTGTGAAAGATCCATTGGCAGCTTTGCAGAGAGATTGCTTTGCAACCATTGAAAATAACACGGATAGTTTGTCGTATCAGCAATTAGGATCGCTTGAAAACCTCGTATTACAACAAAGAAAAACCCATTTAAGGATAGCTAATGTTTTGAAAGATAACCAAATTATGCACAGAAAGGTATGGGGACATAATCGACGATATATTTGTTTTTTTATTTAATTACCGAGTTATCGCGAGTCTATTAATGTGTCGATAATTTTTTTGTTTTCAGATTTTAGATTTAGAACGACTAAAAAAACAACAGTTACAGTACGAGTATAAAAATTTACATAACGCTTTTGAGGAAGAACGTCTAAAAAACAAACAAATAGTTTTTTATTTATTAGCGGAGAGGAAAAAAATTATAATGAAATATATTGAAGAGAGAAAACGTTCAGAAGATTTGGGACAAGTTAGTATTATGATTAAATCTATTGTTCTTACTATTATTATGGATATAGTTTTTTCTTTTTGTGTGTGTCGGCTTTTGTAGAATATACTTTTCTTATTACATAAGTTCAATTTCTGAGGTATAAATTATTTATATTTTTATGTACAATTTCATCGTTTATTATATTTACATTTATGTGTTAATTATTCGTAGATTTATTACAATTATGGAAGTTGTTGACAAAAACTTGTAATTTATCTTTTTTTTATTATTTATCAGACAAAGGTTTCTTTTATTAATGTATGTAATGAAAAATAAAAAAGAATATAATATTGAACATATAAATGTTTTATTGATTATAGATATTAAACGAAGAGAAATGCAAAATTAATTTAATGGCAAAAGAGTTGGAAGAAGAAAGTGAAAAATCTCTTAAAATGGAAGCTGAATTAGAAAAACAGTTAGCGTTATTTGATTTCGAGAGAAAAGAGATGACTGCCACTATAAGTTCGGAAGAAAAAAAGTAATATTTTAAAATAAATGTATGTATTAATTGTAAAATTGTTTTAAGGAGCGTGGTAATTTTTATTTTTAAATTGGTACTTTTTGACAAACTGAACAATTTTACACGTATTGTACATTTTTTCAACATTATTATATAGACATATATTTGATGTTTTAGAACTAAGACTTTAAAATCAGAATTAGAAAATTGTCAATGTCAAATCACTAAATTAGAAAAAGAATTAAGTGAAGCTCTCCAAATTAATCTAGAACTTTCTAATAAATCAACAGGTAAATAATTAAAATTAAACCAACTTTTGTACCATTTTTCGTCGAATTATTGATATTTACTTACATTTAAAAAGTAAAACTATAGGACAAACAACATTTTTTAAATTTCAGGTGTAAGAATAAATTCGAGTGAACCAATCACTAGTAGTGTTGCGAAAGTTATTCATCCAATAAATACTGCATCAAGTATACGAGTCTCTGGTCCAAGTAAATGTTTTTTTGACGTACAATCAGTTTTTAATATCAAATAAAATATAATTAAATCATAATACGAGATTAATAAAGTTATCGATATATTTTTTGACTATAGACATAGAAATTTATGTGCACTTATTTTTCTTTTCATTTTAGCGACTGGAATTGCTCGTTCAATAAATGCTGGACAAACTTTACGTTGTATAAAACCAATCAATGGTCAAACTAATAACACACAGGTATCATTCATATATGTTTATTGAAATTAAAATACCGAGAGTTAAAATCTTTTTTAATTTTAGACGGATAAACTTCAAAATGACGAAGAGAGTTCAACTCCTTTAGACACTATTAAAAAACAACCGCCGTCAAGCCGTATTATGCAATTCGAAGATTCAGCTTCGTCCAGTGGCATTAAAAAGGCACTATTTGGTATTCAACGTAACATGTCTGTTCCCAGTACAGCTGAAAGCAATCTACCAAGTTTAATTAAAAAACAATCAGCTGCCAATCGTGGGACACCACCACCTGTCCCTCCAAACAAACCAAATATCCCGCCCAAAAAGGACATTATATCCTTCATTAAAAAAACATCAATACTTGAGAACACAACTTCTAGTGCTAATTAATCATTAGGTTAAAAAATATCTCGCTCTGCACAGACTTGTTCCCAGCCAAACAAACGTAGATAAACTGTAAACAATTTATTGCTAAACTAATTCAGATAATACTCATATATCATTGAACCCCTTATAAAAGTTATATTTTTATATTCTCTATTTATGGCAATTTTGTTCATTGCAGTAATATTTTGATGTGTGGTTTTAGTTATAGGCCCTCTGGACAAGTTACCGTATAAACATTAGTTTATTAATTCTTGTGTCCGTAATATATATATATATAATTTTTAGGACTTATCAAATTCTAGAATTGAACGAAATTAGCGACTTAACCATTATCGAATTATTGTATACTTTGCCTCCTTTGAACGCTAAATTAGATAAAAAAATTTTATTGTAAATATATAAACGATACAATAATTTGTATTAATACTGTACTATTATTGACTTATTCAAATAATATTCGTTATTTCAGAGTATGTACATATTTTTGTTATAACAATGTTAAAATGAATTCGAAAATATTGTCCTATAGTTCTATCTCTTTATATATAAAATAATAACTTACCAAATTATGTGATAATATATTTATGTGCCAAGGGGAAAATATGAGGCAATACTATCTATCCGTAATTATTGATGTTCATAAATGTTGCAATACTTAACCAACAACTCGATTGGTTTTGTATAATTTAATAATCCAATTATTAATTAGTAACACAATAATAAACAAATTGTGGGTTTTTTAATAGAAACATAAATTCGGTACAATTTTTTTTTTTACTTTCAACATAAACATTTAATATAAAGAAAAATGTAAAATTGCTCGAAATAAACATTAAAATGCAATATATTTGTAATATATAAATGCTGATTACTATTCTTGATGTAGAATAATATATGATAAAAACAAATTCAGGTTGATACAAAGGCCAACGCAGTTCTGGTCGGCAAATATAGCTGAAAATTTTTAAAAGTTTGTAAATAAAGAAAAATACTATTAGAATGGTAATTTTTTTTTTTAAATTGTTATTAATTTTATTATATACTTAACGTATAATAGTTTTAACTAAAACATTGCGTTTGTTACAAGTATAAAAAAATACAATTTGTTTATACATGGAAAACATGTTTGCTTATGGATTTTTAAAATTGTTTTATCAATGGCTCAATGGGTTTTAGCCCATTGTTATTAAAATTTGTAGGATTTTATACTAATAATAACAAACGTTTAAACAGTATTGAGTAAACAAAAAAAAAATATTTAAAGGTTTACTTACATATACGTGGTTTTCTCTATTATTCCATTGGCCTTTAAATGTTGTATACGTGACATTATTATCAACACGTTTATGACCACCAAATTCAGCGTTGTCACTATTTAAAACTATTTTCAACAAACCAGATAAATTTGTACCGATTTTGTAATCGGTAAAACTCTTTGTTGGATGAAAATTGAATGCGAATAATAAACCAGCCCGTTCATATACAATTATTTTATCACTCTCGTGTTTCAAACTTACAAAGGCCTATAATTTATAAATTTCGCTTTAAACACAGTAGTGTCGACAGTTATAAAATATAAAATGCTGCGTACACACCGGAAAGTCTTTCAACCATCCATATTTATCTTCCAAATGATTCATACTCTTATCAAAGTTGTTTAGAAATTGGTATTTCAATGACTTGTTGTCAACTAAATGCCACTGTCTCCTAGCATAGTGATAGGAATTGTGATTGCCTTCACGAGGAAAATCTAACCACTCAGGATGGCCGAATTCATTACCTTATGTATTAAAAAGAAACAATCGACATAAATATATATATATATATATATTATTCATGCGGACGTTACCGATAAAATTTAAATAAGCTTCACCGCCGAGACTATGGGTGATAAATCGAATCATTTTATGCAAAGCTATTCCACGGTCAATAATTAACGATTCATCACTATTGATAGCCATGTGTGTATACATTTCTTTATCCATTAACCAAAATGCGATAGTTTTATCTCCAACAAGAGCCTATAAAGGAAGACTAAATTTCAGGCGAGCGTAATAATCGTAAACAAATTTATATAATTTCTCTGCCACTAGGTAAATGTTAAAATTGTAAAACTAATATGTATACAGTAATATATCACTCTAACAGATCCAAGGCGCATTTTGTTTAGCAAGTAACGATAGAAAGCGCGTTATAATTGTAAGTGTCTTATCACATATAATAATAATGAACAAGTCTGCGCTCGAAACATAGCTTAAATCAGTGGCAAATATGATTGGTATTCAAAACCTACCGGTTTTTGAAAAATAAATAATTATTCGACACTGGTTGATTTATTAAAATTTTAACGCTAATAATCCCCCAAACGGGTTTTAAACGTCATTTCACAAAACTCATGGCTGGAGGGATTATCATTTCAAAAGCTTGTTTTTTAGTTTTGTTTTAAGTGACCTAATGAGCTAGACAGGTAGATGGTTGAAGAAAGATATGTTTCGCTAACGTTTTGTAAGTTTTAGTTTAAAAATTTATTGACTTGATCATGAGACTCGGCGTAAGAGATTGTGTTTTCTTTCCATCTCCTATTTGTGAGAGTGTGAACGATATTTCCCATGTTCCAATCGTCATCGCTAGTTTCTTTCAATAATTTAATCCACATATCAGGTATGGACATAGCTAAACGATAGCTAAATCCAATTCCTCCCTCGGTGATTGGTCGACATAATGATGGCATTCCAGATACATCCTATGTATCAAAAGTGCAATATTTAAACGAATAATTTTTAAAATTAAATAAGTTACTTCGGCAATAGTTATACATTGTGGATATAATGTATGTAGTGTATAATTTGCCAGCATTAAATATGTTAACGCATCACTATCAACATTAAGACCAAAATAGTCATCATAATGACCGCTAAATCCTTGTCCAGCACCACGAGAATGGTATAACATGGACGTAACACCATCAAATCTGAAACAATTTAACAGAATGAAAACCAAAGAATAAATAAAAACGTCGTATTTTGTACCTGAACCCATCAAAATTATACACTTCAATATAGAACCGCAGATTTGAAAGTAAAAACCTTAAAACTTCATACCTACAAAAGAAGTGACAAATTTACTCAAATTGATAATGTAAAAGATGTTTCGTTGTATTTACTGGGAATAATTGAAGAGTTTGCTATCCCAGAGTGGATGGTCCATATTTTCATGAAAATAACAACTGTTTGTACCATCGGATTGGTTTAAACCGTCTAAAACATTTTTCGACGCATGCGAATGTACAATATCCAACAAAACGTAAAGTCCTTTATTATGTGCTACATCAATTAACTCTTTTAGCTCTTCTGGTATACCAAAACGACTGGAAAAATTAATCATAGATTTATTTAAGTTAAATAACTTAATTAAAAATGTCCAACGATTAATAAAATCAACATTCGTTCAGCAATTGTAGAATATTAGCGCATTTGACACGTTTAAGAATATGCCACTATATATCGTATTATAAATTTAGATCAATTATGAATCATCATAACGATTACGTTATAATGAATTTCAAATAGAATTTCTAACGTTTTACTTACCTCGAAGATGCAAAAAAATTGGTTACTTGGTATCCGAAGGAAGCATAATACGCATGTTCCATTATTGCCATAATTTGAATAGCGTTATACCCTATAATAATAATAATGAAAAATATAGTTTTTAAAAAAAGTTTACGCTGTTTATATTAACCTAAATCGACAATACGGTCCAGCATATTGTTTTTGAACTCTAAGTAAGATCCAACTTTGTATTCTGAGGTAGCAATTCCAATATGACATTCATATATACGTAAACTTAATGGTTTCGGTACCTTAGGATATTTAAATTTATATACCTAAATAAAAAAAATAAAAACCGAATAAATTCCATATTTGTAAAATATTGACTATTCATTTTTCATATATATATATATACATGAATTTGTTACGATACTAGAATTTTTTACTAGGTACGTAATTTTTTTATTAAAATTGTTTACAATACTCACTTCGTGTTCTGGTGGATTCCATACTATTTGTTTGAATGTAACTCCTTGTTCACGAGGTGGTTGAACTACGTACGTCGCCCAAGGTGATAAACGATCCAATTTTTGCCCATCGTAAGTTTCAACGACAATCTAAAAAACACCTTTAAATAACAAAAAATACGAAACAATTAAGTAAATAACTCGCCTTTATTTCAGACAAGTGATTAATGACCGGAGAACCATCGCTATTTGGTGGTATAATCAATTCCCATTTCCCATATTCAAGTTTTTTGTATGGATGACTTTCTCGATTCCAATGATCTACAATGATATACAACAATTGTATTTCCATTGTTACTTAGTTTAAAAAAATACACATACATAATGTGTGTGTGTGTGTGTGTGTGTATCGGTCTGTAAAAAATATGTCGAGGATATTAAGGCGAGTAAATTATTTATTATTTTACGAGTGTATTTCGAAACTACGGACATTTATTTTAAACGAGGAGTGTTCAAATGTTTGGGGTTTTAATTTTTTTTCTGTAAACACCGGCACACGCGCTCCAAACGTAATACGCGACGTAATGAAAATACACGACGGTACTCACTAAAATCGCCGGCCAAGTAAATCTGTTTCGCTCCTGGAGCCCATTCCAAGCAGTGAACGGATCCGTCGTTGTTGAAATGAATACCAAACGTTTTGTAAGCGGTAGTAAACAGTTCCAGGTTCGACTCTTCGTTTATTCGTTCCAGATTATCCAAAAAACACGCGTACCTGGACGAATACGGAGATTTCGATTACACGCTCGAGGCACCGCGGAAATGAAATTTCAAACCGACGGCGGTTTCGCTCTCATAACGGATCAAAGTACGTTAGGAGGGGAGGGGATACGGTGGACGACGACGACGGTACTCGAATTGAAAAACGACCCGGGGAGGGCACGCGCGATATACGTAAAAAAATTACGCCGACCGTCGGGGCAAGCGCGTAATTAAATTACCTGCGTTTGAATTCCCGTTCGTACGGCTTCAGATACGGATCGCGGTCGAGTTGGTCGTCGAGTTGAGGTACGTTGACGTCGTTCGGGTCCATTTTGGAATATTTGCCGCCCATGCCGCCCGGCGGAGTCGGGGGACCGTGAAAGTAGGAGGTAGAAGAGGAACGACGACGACGACGACGACTGTTTGGCGCGTTTCCAACGAACCGTTTCGTTTCCGGCGTACTTGGCGGACAATCAAAACGAGCCAACCAACGTCCCGACACAATGACGTACGCCGCGGCGTTCCGGCGCGATTTATAACGGAACGCGAGCCAGCTAAAAATAAAATACCCCCGCGACGACGTTATCGGCGGCGCGCGTTCGTCGTCCGTCGGAAACGATTTCACGTTTCGCCCGAACGCGCGCGCGTGTAACCAACAACAACACGGGGGACGCGGCGGTCTTATTTTCGAAAACGACCGCGACCTTTGGCCACCGATCCCCGCGCGCCGCCACTTCAATAATAAAAATAATCGTTCTTTGTTTTTATTCGTTCGACCTCGCGTAGATAAGGCACACGACGCGCGATATATACTCCGCGCTCGTACTTTTTCGTCTGGTCGTCGTTCTCCGCTCGTAAATCCCACGGACCGTACGTGTTTTTTCTCCGTTATTACGTGCACCGTAGCACGCCCCGGCCGGATCGACTTTCTCGTCGCGGTCTCGTGTTGCCGCTCCCTCCGACTCTACCCGTCCACCGGTGGTGCGGCTGGAGCAGGAACCGTGATTATATTACCGGAACGTTACCCGAGGGGGGACTGCGCGAAAATTATACGAGAACCATTCTTCGGCCGGCCATATGTACGCGGGAATAAGCCGTAGTATGTACACACGCACGCGCCGAGTCAAACCGACCACGGAGGTCTCGCGTTATTTTTCCTTTTTAATTTTACGAAAACGAACGTTCCGGTATGGTCGTCGTATCGTGCGCGCCGAAGTTTCGCGACGGTTGCTACGAATTTCGACGTTACGTCGCGAACATTCGGAATTTACCGTCCCGTCCGTCCGTTACCGCCGAACCGAAACTAACGCGAATATTACGCAGCCCTCTTGTCGTCGCGGTGAGACTAGGTTCTTCTAGGTTCCGAGGGGACAAATTTGAAAGTTCTGAATAATAAAAAAACAGATCGCGTTATGAATGTACACGAACGTCGGGTTCGAAAAACAAAACAAACGTACACCCCGCGATTGGATAAATACGCGCCCGAGGCTTGAAACCGAATTGTAGTATTTCGGTTTCGAATTATCGATTATTATTCGATTATCGGTATTTTAATATTTCCGGTTTTAGTTTTTAAAAAACGATTTGAACGTTTCGTTTACGATTCTTCGTATTTATTAAACGCCGACGATTTTCTATTGTTAATAACGATGGCCGATCAACAATTGATCTAAATAAATTGCGTGACGCCGAGTTAAATAATACGGGCGGTATAACGCAACGAGGGATCTACATTCAAAAAACGTATTTATTTAAATAAATAGTTTCGAACGTTACGAGTGTAACAAACAACCTGAATATTACGTGCGTATTTTATCGTACATTATTTTGATTGCGAAATATTTGTTTATAGAATTTATAATCGTAATTAACGACCCTAGGTATTCGTCGATATCGTACAATATTATTATAATATATACAATTCGACGAGTGTTATTACGAAAATAAAAATAATAAGATTAGTTATATATTTTTGTACATGTGTACCGCCGAGTAGATAGCTGTGTGGTGTACACTTTCATACCTATATTGAATATCAATTTGTTGGAATATCGATATATGTATATATATATATTTAGTAATTTAATAAATTACAAATCCGACTTGTTTTTGAAACGAAGTCGCGAATCATATAAATTGTTATTTAATAGAAACGCGCGTTATTTGTATATCGTCGTTAAATAATTATTAATATGTAAAATATGTTAAAAAAAGTTGGCGATTCGAAAAAAACGAACGATATGAATTACGGTAGGATAAGTATTAATCCGCGAGTTGTTCTTTAAAATTAACGACTCTAAGTAGAAGCCGACCACTGGATCGACGTATTTCCCCCCCGGTACGAACGTATTTAATAATACGTTTCTTTTTAACGAAACTGTACGAGGTCCCGATTTAACCAAATCGCGAACGCAAAACGCTCTCAATCGACTATACTATATTAGTAATAACGTATTTAATTACGGAAATCGATTTTCTACAGACGGGCGAGTATTTTCTACCGAACGTTTTAAACCTATAGTTTGTTTGTTTTATACCCTACCAGAAGCTGACAAAGAAATATCGAAAACACTAACTACGTGCTCAATTTCCGATAAAAACGTATAAGATCATAGGCTATGTCAATACGTCATCGTTATTTTTAGACAATTTAACAGTTTTAGTTATCGGTTTATCATCCGACGCGTTCCACTCTCGCCTTATTCGATCGGTTATATAATATACATTCCGTATAAAATTATCGGTATAATAATAATTGCACGTTGTACGCGTTATTTGTTCGTTAGTTATTTAAAATTCGATATAATCGTAACGTAACGGCCAACGAAACAGCGGGTAATTTTTTTATTTTCGATTTTGTCGGAAAATAATAAACCAATAAGACGCGAAAATGGTCGATTAGTATTCTAGAGGTCACGCTTTCGCCTCGTCTTTGGCCTTAACATTATCGGTTAAACTTCGTAACTGGTTACGATAACCGCGTAAACGACGCTTAACATTCGATATAATTTGCGTACGCGCGTTACGGGCAGGGCATTTTGTAATTTCCCGACGTTTTCACGTCCGATTTGGCGATACACGGGCGGCGGAACGCGTAAAATTGTTTAGCGTTGGGTATTTCGCGAATAGAGGAGAAAAGCGAACGGCGTTTAGCGTTTGACCGTTTTAATCGACGGTTGGCGAAGCGAACCGATCGAGTTCGGCCAACCGTTCTGCCGTAAACGTACGGAAAACGTTTTCGTTCGATCGGATGGCGTCGGTTATTTTTGAATACAAACGAACGAAACAATAAAACCGCCGGTAACAGGTTACGACGGGCGCGTATTTTGCGGAAAAAACGAGACGAACGTCCCGGGACGCCGAACGGTTTAATTAATCGAATAACCTACGGGCTAAGGTCGGCGTATATCGGTGTTTATCTGTAGACAATTACGTACAGGTGGGGGTCGAACGCGGCCGAAATAGCGGGCCAGGTACGCGGAATATATTTATCTACTTGTTCGCGTCGTGCACATGTAACGTAACGGAAGTCCGATAAACACCTACGTAAACACGTTTACGGATTACAATTTTTTCCCCGTTTTTTTTTTTATACCATTCAAATACAGTTCGTCGTATCGTGTAGCGGTTGTTACGGCGTCGACTTACGTCACGATGGGCGGTCACGCGTTATTTTTCGGCGGCCAAATTTTCCTGTACGAAACGATGGATAAATTACGCTCGATAACGAAAAAAAACCGCGCGTACTCGGCGTCCAGCAAATATTGGAACAATAGCGTTTACCCACGCGCGTACCCGTAACGGTTATAGATATCGGTTACGAACGCTACGATAGGAACGGAATTCGTTCGACGAACAATTCGGTTTTGTAAAACGAGCGAAACACAATACGCTGTACCATTTCGCTATCGGTTCGCGTATGCCGCCGACAATCGTTGTCCAACCGGAACGGTTTGCGTTTCAGATATTCGACACCCGAGTCGTCGTTCGTTCGCCGTCAAACGGAAAAGCGTAATACGGCTTAGAACCATTTTACAAGTTATTTCTCCGTTTAGAATAGACTTTGGGCTGTTTGTTATTCGATGGTTGGGACGTTTGGCCGGTGTTGGTGTAGTGACAAACGAAGTAAATTTCCCTGCAGAACGATCTTTCGTTCACTCTTATTCGATTCGAACACGCTGGTTGTAGAAATATATATATATATATAATATATAAGTATACCTATTTACGGATTATATTCGCCGTATTCGTTCTGGATCGCAACAATAGATGTATGTGTTATCTACTACCGACAGCTCGTTAACGTTTAATTGACTGGACGTTCGATTACCGAAGGAACTCGCAATTCGACGCGAATAATTCGTACGATATTATTACCGGATTTTACGGAGAGATCTAGCGGTGAACCACATTACTACCGGCGTACGATCGACGACGCGCCGCCGAGTAGTTTACGAGCGGATAAAATGACCGAAATCGCGAAAAAACGATATTAGTTATAACGCACGTACGATCGTTATTATTTAAGACAAGTATCCGATAAGTTTGGACAAATTGGTTTCTGTACACGGTACGCGTCCGTTGGTGAAATTTTTCGTCCTACCCGAAATCGAATTTGCGAAAATTCCGTCGTTGATCTACGCAACGGACAAAGCGCGTGTTTCGCTTGAACGCGCCTGACGTCGTTTAACCGGAATAATCGCGCGCGTTATTATACGGTTCGGTTTAATCGATCGGGCGGCGGTAAACGCGCGTAACGTTCGGTTGTATGGCGTTCGACGAGACGACTTTCGTCCTAAGTCCGCGTTCAATCGAGGAGAGCGTTTAACGTCCAACAAAACAGGTTTTATCGTGCTTGCACGCATCGGAAATGCAAACGCAAAAATCGATATATTTATGTTCGCCGTTTACCGACGTAATGAAATAACGCGAACGATTATCGGATGGTACGTCGTACGAAATAACGACGCGCGATTTGAGCAGTACGCTTTCGAACGTCGTTTTATTCTGCCGGCGGGTCATCACCACCCCCTAAATCGCCTATCTCGGTCACAGTCGTCGCGACGTCGAATTGAAACGACGAACACGAATGGCCCGGCTGTCGCGTAATTACACGGAATGTTCGTTCGAACGGCGAGCATTTAATTTATATAAACCGTACGTTTCTCCGAGTACGTGTTTCGTGGACAAGTCCGATCGTTTTGGATGTTGAGCAATTGGCGCATGTCGGATCGGTTTTTGGCATTTTCGATATTATTCCGTCCGTCGCATTCGCGTCTACGTGTGCATTTTGACGCGCGATCCGGGTGGTATTCGGCAATTCGATAACGATAACATTGTCTCCGGTCAATTTTAGCATCGGAGTGAAAGAAACGCCGTTTTTAAGCGTTAAGCGTTCGAATACGGTCGTTTTACGTAAACATCGTACGAAAGAACGTTACGAATGTCCGAGAATGAATCGTCGTCGCGTTCAGCGCTTTACGGCTTTACGGACAGCCGATTTACGACAGTTTGAAAGCGTCGCGACGTTCCGTTATTATTTATACGGGACCGTTCGAAAAACGAATTAAGACGTTCCGGTTATCCGAATTAATTAGAAACACACCCCCTCTCCCCTCTCCCCTTTCGTCGCACTTTAGACGGTCGTGACTTCACCCGTACGTCGCGGGGCCCGAGGTTTTAGTCCCGTTACCCGTATAATGTACTGCAATTTCCATCGGCCCTTTGTTTCGTGGCTCGTGATCATTTTGAGACGAACGTCAAGCGCATAATATTATAGTGACGGACCCTCGGTATACGTAGTATAATTTACGTCAATCCTATCCTTGAATACATATATATATATATATATATTAAGTCGAAAATACGCTCGTTATAAATTATAATATATGCAACCGGCCGATTATTATGTTGTTATATATTCCAAAGTTTCTCGTTTCACCCTTCTCCTCGTCCACCCGCGGCAGCACCTGTAAAGCCGAGGAGATCGCGGACGCGCGGCGGCCGATAGACGCCAAACACCGTGTTCAAGACGCATAGTAAAGTCGTTCGAGTTTTACACCGATACGATCGATCGAGCCACGCGGCACCGACGCGGAGATGGGCAAATTGACGCGATTCTAATTAATAATACGAGACATTGTCGTTACGGGGAAGGGCGCGGCGTAATCAAAATGTCGTAAATACAAAGTCACGTCTAAAGCCGAGTTAACGATAATGACTGTATATCGAGCTAGATTGAAGAAACGCCAAGGCGAAACGAAATATTCCGTTATATATAAATAAATGTTTCAACCAGTCGGCGGATATGACGTACTTACTTATTTACCGTTCGTGTAAATAACGCGCGTTCTTTCACTCGCGTCGTAGGTATACGCGGCACGAATTCCCGTGGACCCTAAAATAGGACGTGTAGGACAGTGGGTGGACGATGCAATTCGAATAACGTTTTTAGCTAATAAAAGTTAGAACTTTATTCGGCGATCGAACGTAAAATTACATTCATTTTCAATGGTTCGCACGTTAGTTTATGGCGCAATAAGATTGCAGTTCGGATATAAAGCAAGGTTTTCTACAACATTCTTCGATAATTTTTGGTTTTTTAGAACTGCGTAGTAAACGTGATGGTATGAATGACCTTACGTCTTGTTTGGACCGGAATGGATAATCGATTGAGTTGTAATCATCGAGATCCTTGTAGTCCCACATATCCATATCTAAATAAGAATACACGAGCAAAACAGAAAAAACAACCGTGAGTGTAATCACGTAATATTTTATAGGGGGACCAAGAAGGCGCGGCGATTTCGTAACGATTTCTTTTCGGTAAATACTATCGGATTCGAACGATAAAACCAATAATCGAAATTTCGCGTTTTCATATAACTTCACGGTTATAAAACAACGATCCAAACGTTGTCGCGTGACGTATTATTTGTTTAGCGAAATGTATAAGAACGGGAAATACGCGAACGTTAAACGTTTTGCAATTTTTAACGTTTTTGTTTTTTAAAAACCTCTTTTAAACCTCATCTCGAAAATTAATAATTTCAATTGTACCTCGAACGTCGACATTTTTCTTTTCTCGTGAGCTATAGCGTCATTTAGTACGTACGAACGATTACAATTTATACGTTCTAAAATATCCGAAAAATTCGATCGTCGCTCGTTGTACAATTTTGATTAGTAGCTAGTGGTTACTGTGTCGCGTTTTAATTTATAAGAAACTAAAAATAAGCAATTTTTTACATCCAAACGTTAAAATGGGTCGTAGTAGCGTAGAAAATTCTGTGCCGTTGGAAAACGTCGATTCGGGTGATTTGTTGCACACTGGTCGTTCGAATAAAATTGAAGCCGACCAATACGATATTTTAAAACCGCGTTTAAACGCTCGACTCGAAGACACCGGCGTGCTTGATAATCGGAAATACGGGCCAATTTGAGATAAACGTCGAGAGAAAATAATATTACGAAAACCCTTAAAAGGATCTGGATGATGGTGAAATTCGCAAATAACGATTATATATTTAAATAAACGTTTTTCGAACGTTAAAATTATTCGTTACTATAATACAATAACCGATTGTGTACGTGCGACGTGAACGAACGTTTTCAGAATTTGCCGTTGTAGTAAACAGCCGAAGAGCGCAAACGTTACGGTTATAAGGATTGTAAAGGAACGGAAAAACGGGCACAATGTCGTGCAAGCGAACGAGCTATCGGTACTTTCGTACATTCGGTATTACGAACTGACGAACGACATTGAAGAAAACCGTATTGTAGCGTTTTGATCGTTAGCTCGAACAATCGCGTATATTTTTGGGTATCTCGAGCGATTTCGATTAACGAATACGACTCGTTCGTATCGGAAACGTGAAGGGGCTGGTGAAACAGGTGCGCGTCTACCAAACGTACGGGACGAAGGAAACGAGGAAATTCTTTACGATTCGTGTACCGTCGTCATTTCGCACGTTTCGCGATTGTCTAGTAACATATCCGTTTACGGGGTACGCACGATTACAAACGGGGGACAGAACCGGACGACACCGGTAGGTAACGTAATAGTTCGACACGGCCAGCTTACCCATCGGACTCCTTTTGGCTTCGTTGTATCTGGACTGGCATATGAGTTTCATTATGTCTGCCAATTTGGAACCGCAGTATTGTTGTGGCGAGCGTTGTAGTCTGACGTTGGCGAAGACGATTTTCATGAGGAACGCGGCGCATAGAACGCGCAAGTACAGGCCGGCGATCTTCATCGTTTGCTCTAAAACAACAACGGTTCGTTAAATGCGGGGAATGTACCACCCGGCGCTTAGTAATCGTATCGGCACCCGGACGAAAACTACGTACCTTCGGCAGTCCCAACGAGCGTCCGTGCGAATACGGTTGGAAACGTACGTAAAGTGAATATTGGCCATCGGCGTCGGTCTTATATATACCTACCGGGCCGAAACGCCGCTGGTCGCCACATTATGACGTGGGCGTTGATAGTAAAAATCCAATAACCGTTAATAACCAGCGCACACCCACACACACATACACTTCGGTTAACGCCAAGGCGATGATCGAGCGAGGGTCGGTATTATTTATAGGGAGAAATTAATTTATTTTTGATTGACGCGTAATAAAATACGTCGCCACGGTCGTACGCGCGACGGTGCGCGCCGTATTTATTGTCCTTTACGGGTGGCCACCGAGAGCGAATGTAATTTTAATGACGTGTCAAAGTGTCTTCAATTGGGAAATTGGCGGCGCGATTAGATTAATAATACATATATCCTACGACATCGTTACCGTTTAACTCGTGTCGTTTCCGAAAATTTCCATTTTCGTTCGTTTCCATTTTCGTACGGCGCCAGTGATCGGCCGTACAGTCGCTGCTACATTCGATCGAGATTTATACGTGCATATATATATATATATATACACGTATATATAGATACACGTGTGTATATATATATATATATATATATATATATATACGTATAAACACGCGCGTGTAAATATTATTTTGTAATTCGGTTTTAATTGTTACGATAAAAGCGAAAAAGATTACAATACTCGATTATATTGACCCGGTGCGCCGGTAATCGTAGTCTTATCTATTACCTCAAGTTCCATAGAGCGAAAAATGATATATCACGTTTTTTTTTTTTTACCTAGATTAGATTTCGAACGGAGCGTTCAGAACATGTTGGATGATAGTGTACAACGACGTTTTCGTCATTAATTTTCGTTTATCATCGTCGGCAGTACGAGCAACGCCGTTACACGTTCCGTACTTACATTAGGGTATGTAGCGTCGTAACACGGGACGATTGTAACGCAATTCGTTATTCGGATAACTCCCGCGGTAAAAACCAACTACACCGATATTTAGGATATCGTGTAATCGGTCGAGAACACAAGTCGTTCGTTAAGGAAATCGCGATCGTACTATTTTTAAAACGAACGTACGTTGTTTGTCGTCACTTTTTTTTTTTGATACGTTTTCGCGCGAGACCACTAGTTTGAATTGGTCCTACGATGAGAACTTTACCGTTTAAGTACATACATATTTCGACGAGAACATTTAATGGAGACAAACGCGACGATTCAACAGGGGACAATTGTAACGATAGTACTTCGTTACGTAATCATTTTCTATTATGATTTTTTTACCGCCGTTGTTTCACTTACGAGTCGTAAAAGTAAGATTTTAAGCGGTTGAAAACTGTCGTAACGTGTATTCGTTTGAAAATTACGAATACTTATTGGTTCCAAGCGATATTTCGATAATCGTCGTTTAATAGCGTTTTTACGTTACTCCGGTAGTGTTTACAAACGACGACGACGACGACGGGAATAACACAATACGATGTTTTAAAGTTGGAACTTTGTGTAAGATGATGTAAACTGTTCAATTATCTCCGTAGACCGGACGTCGACCGTAGATTTCGTTTCGGTCATTTTTTTAAAACTCTCGCGTCTCGTATCACCCGTATTACGTAAATCGAATAGTTTTTCGATACACGGGCGTTTCGTCCAGCGTGATGTCCAACGTAAATTTGTCACGAACCGATTCGATAGGAAACTTACGGCTAAGGAAACACGAAGTACGCGACAGTTAGCGCGACAATAGCGCGTAGTTCCATTAGCGAGTACAATTTCTAAGGCGTGTGTTATAGGTACGGACGCAAACGACGTGTCGCCTAATTTTCGATCGTGTACGTTTTTTTTTTTTTAAATCTCGTTTCCGCGAGAGTATTTGACGCATTCGGGAAATATCGCGGAAAAACTTTACCGAAAATCGATCGGGTACACGTACGTATCGGATACCGCGGAATAGAAAAACGTTGTCGCGCGGGTCCTTGCGTACAATTTCAGTATCGTTAATTCGAATTTGCCGGTCGATTTCGCGGTGTTTCGATCGTACGTAAAATATATAAAGCTTCGGATTAAAAAACACGATCGTCGGCGTTAGGTGCGCCATGGTCATTTTATGCGTAACACTCCTATTGGTAAAGATTGTTACGTTTTATTGCACTCGCCAACGAGGCACTGAATAAGCGGTCGGCGGACGTACGAACGGTAAATACGAAAATACGAACCGAAATCGGTCGAGCGGTTTTGGAGTTTAAAACGTGTCCGACACGGATACACGATAGATAAGTGGAACGGGGGGTAGTGGTGGTGGTGAGGGGGGGGGAAGAAAGGAGGCACTTTATTTCTCGGATAGTTTCCGTTCGGATCGAACGTAATCGAAAATGAATTTTGTCCGGTCCGGTCGTACCGGAAATCGTGACGGAAAAAACGTACGGAAACGGACCGACCGTGTGTTTCGGGCGTGTTGCCGAGTCGCGGACATTCGGTAAGTTCTCGTATTAGCGTGGCAAACGGACGCGGAGTAACCGTCTGGTGGTACATGGACGCGACTGGCGTAGCTTACAGCGACGAAACGAACGCTAGATTGCACTCGCTATATGGCGGACACGGCCGATTAGTAATTTGTAACCGTCCGCCGACCGCGTTACGCGCCATATATTCGTCGCGTCGCGATTTCCTACGTAACAGTAGGAGGAATATTATTCGGCCGTCGTGTCCAGCGCGACGACAAGCGTTGTCTGGATTGTTTCCATTCGCGGGTAATTTTCAACCGTTAGACCGGTCGCCGCGTTATTCCGATAATAATCGACTTCCGAACGGTTCCGGCGTAACGTTACCGAACGTCACTGTACGGGCCTCGGGGTAGTTTACCTCGACGGTTCCCCGTTTTTAACGTTTCTCAACGAAGCCGCAAGTCGTACGAATCGTAAAAGGAATATATGCGCGCCCGGTCGTTTCGCCAATACGCGTACCCGAGAGTAACAAATCGTATACGAAAGTTAACTGCTCCGGGTTTTCGGTAGTTTCCATACGCGTAACGGAACAATATCACGAAAACGACGTTAGCGAAAAATCGTTAAAATTTGTACGAAAAAAAAAAACAACGAACGTCCGCGAATCGGAATCAAAAAACTCCAAACTTGACCGAGCGTAATGTTCCGTTGCCGCGTATACGTTTATTGTCGATCGCGGCCCGTGATTCCGAGAGTGCCGTTATTGGTTTCGGGTATTCCGATAAAATTCGTTATCGCGGCGATTCAAGCCCGCGAACGTTTAAAATACGCGCGCTTAATCGTAATTGTTGTTTTCTAAACGAACGTGAAGAAGCGTAGGGGAATCGGCCGCCGTTACGTAGTGACGCTACCGGGACGCGTTTAATATTAATTAAATACGTCCCCCCGTTCGCGACGCAGTTTTGGTAATTCCACGTGACGCGAAAAATTAGATTCGGTTTTAGATCGATTATTTTACGCTCGGCGCAATTTAAATCACTTTTCGCCGATCGTCGCTCAAATGCTAAGTCAACCGGCGCGTGATAACCGACGACAGTTATTGGGTCATTGGTCATAACTAATCGCGCATCACCTACAGATTAGTAGGCGAACAACAATTTCGCCCGTATATACGATTAACGTAACTACGGTGAATATTATTCGCCTCGTTAACTTCATCGCGCCCACGCGCGCTCTCGTTCGAACAAAAGGTGCGTATTACGAACAATTTATATATATTTTCCGAGACGCTTAGCCGGCCCAGCGGGCGAGTTGACAATTTATCGTCACCGTTCGCGTTTTCGATTCGAGTCGACGGTCGCGGCGTACGTTATAATTATTTCCGGGCCGTTTCAGCGCACGATGAACGTCCGTTTGAGTGGCGGCCTTTTGATCGTCGCGCTGATCGTCGAAATCGCGGTAGCCGACAACGAGAATTCGCCCAAACATTACTGCGGCTCGAGACTGACGGACGTAATGCTAGCTTTATGTAAAGCTACGAACAACCAATTGAAATGGAATCGAATGGGTAATTTTACGAACGCGCTCCGGTGGTCGTCGCGTCAAAGCGTGGCCAACTATTTTCGTACCGAACAAATTTTTCGTCGGAAATCGTTCGACGATTACGCGTCGGTATGTGTGCGAAACAAAACGAACGGGCGTTCATTACGCTGTTCCGTATTGTATGGCGAACGGGCGACGATCCGTACAATTCGGTCACGTCAACGTACGCGTTTTGTCGGTGTTTCCGTTTTTAATTTGTACGTTAAAAACGCGAAAACGCCGACGACCGACTGCACAAAACCGAATTGGCGATAATCGACCGAATAAATTTCCGAATGTTTCGCCGACGAAAGCACCGTTAACGTTTCGCGTTTATTTAAACGGCTTTTTGTTTTCGTTTTTTTTTTTTATTTTTCGACACGTGTAGATTTGGTAACGCCGGACGACAGAGACGAGGACGACTACGACGCGAATCCGTTCCGTTCGAAAACGGAAACGGAATCATTTATACCGTCGCGTCTATTGCGCGGTAGACTGAAAATCGTCGACGAATGCTGTAAGAAGCCTTGCTACATATCCGAACTACGTAGTTATTGTTGACGTCGGTTCGGGTGGTTCTACCCGACCGTTGCTTACGATATACAAAAACGCGTTTTCGATTGTCGAATAATAAAGTTCGAATAATTATTACGATTCCGTTTTCCGTATTATTTCCTCCGCGTGTAGACGCACGGAGTTCGCACGTGCGATAGAGCGAATCTCGGGATAAACAGGCGCGCCGAGCGATTGTACGCGTGTGTAGCGTAAACGTAGCGACACAGCGTGGCTCAGGGAATATCGGAAAAAGTGTTCGAGGTTCGATCCCGGTCGGTTTGGCCGCGCGCGCACGACGCCTGCCGGAGTAAACGTCATTTTTGAACTACCGAACATCGCGGTCGCCATCTATTCGACGACCCGAATGTCGTTGTATACAACGCGCCGAGACGTGTGGAATTATTTCAACACTTCGGCGGTACCGACGGCGTCGACGCGTAAAATAAAATTCGTCATTTCGTCCGCGACCATCCCGAGATGTAATCGTCGCTATACGTCACGAAAATATTTTCGACAATTTGTTTTCGTAGCCGTCAATTTTACGCATGCATGGAACACTTTTCGCTTGTTAACTTCAAACGTTAATACGAATGAAAACAATCCGATCATATTCCTGACGACCGTTTCGATCGGTATTGTATACATTATTACATTTTATATCGTTTATAATTACTATAATTTACTTTGTGTTTAAAGAGTTTAAAGGTAAAAAAAAAACACGAAAAGAATTTGGAAAACCGCGAGTTTCGTTTGATAAAGGATGTTCGAACGAACTTGCTGTTCGCACACAAAAAAAGAAAACCAAATCGTTTTTTTATTTTATTTCCGAATTCACTTAATTCGACGTGAAAAGTCGTCGGGATTGAAAATACGAAAATAGACAACGACGTGAAACGATTTAATCGGTTTAAAAGACGGAAAAGGTTTTCGCCGGTTTTAAAAAACCGTCGGCAAATCGAAAAACACTTTATATTATAAAGGTAACCGCTATATTCGCGAAACGTTTTCTAATTTACGTTGAAGCGTTTATATTATACGGTTCGTTCGATACGATTATTATTTTATAGACGGTATCTTAAACTTCGGTTTATTTGTTTCCCGAAACGGGATCGCTAAAACAAAATAAGAGAATTACGTACAACGTTGCTGCCGTGAAGAGAGTACGAAAAACAGTGTAAGTGTGTGTGTGTGTGTAATGTACACACGCTTGATAGAACGATGGAGGATGAGGGGGGGCGCAAGAGCGAATTAAGGTCAAACACATAATTTACGGTCCCGACAAACCTGGAAATAAAGAATTATGTGGCCTTTGGAAAGAAAAAAATTTTACTGGAACAATTAATGTAGCCTGAGGGACTTGTCTTTTAAATTGTGGGAGGTTGGCCGCGGGTATAATGACGCATGGTCGGCCGTGGCGGGGCATGACGGGGAAATGGAAGATGAACAAATGAACTTCTTTTTAACCGCGTGAATAAATTAGTCATTCACGACAAGCTAACGGCGGCTGTGTGTGTGTGTGGGGGGGGCGGCACGAAGAGCTGGGTGACGGGGTGGTTTCGGGGAGGTAAAAAGACGGAGGGTGAGTGAGTGAGTGAGTGAGAGAGAGAGAGAGAGAGAGAGAGAACGTATTTTGTAGAAAAAAATATATATAAATAAATAAAACAACAAAAACAACAACAACAACAACAACAACAACAAGGACAGCGACGGGAAATAAAACGGCGCGGGGGAAGTCGACCGAACGACAGGTATATACGCCAGATAGGTAGATTGCGTATATACCCATCTCCCGAGTCAAGGGGAGAATAATCTACAGACACCCTTAGCCTGTTTGCCTGCCGCAGTCATACAGCGTGTCCTGGACCGGGGAGACTGTAATTCGGTTACGAAAAAAAAAAAAAAAAAAACGGAAAAAAGGGAAAAAAAAACCGTCGTCTTTTTAACTCCATAAATTCGCCGTTCTTGACAGCGATTCAGTAGGAAATTTATGTCCGTTAACGTAATTTAACTCTTCGTACATTTTAAATGAGATCCGTTTTATACGAAATTGCTTCCGCGGAATATTACGGCGATAACCGAACGCGAAACGAATAAAAGGGCCGTGTTATCGGGCGCGTATCTGCCGTACGGGCACCGATACGTTCGATTCGTAATTATTTTCGGTCCGAGAGTTTTCGGGAAAAAAAAACAACCGTCGGTCCGCGAATAAAACTACGGTTCGTAATTATCGCGGAACCCCCGTCCCCGTAAACGTTCGTTAACTCTAGACGACTACTGTACGTCATCCGTACGTATCGCGGATCGTATCACATATATATCGTATTACGTCGAAGGTTTTGTCGGTGTTTTGCACCGTCGCCGGCTTTATTCCGGATAGTATGGTTTTTGCGCGACGTAGGATTTAAGTTAACGCGCGGTTTACAATATCGTAAACAATTTATTTAGTGGACGATACGCGCGCGCACTCTAACGAAAATCCGCTTCGCCACTGACTTCATAGTATGTAGTTGGCCAGATCAGGCTTTGGACACTCTTAAATGTTATCACAGAATATTATTGATATTATTTTCGTCCAAAAAAATGGCCGCTTATTATCGATAACATTTAAGAGTGTCCAGAGCCTGTTAAAATCAACTAGAACAAACAAATCGTAAACTCGATATTTGTTCTCGTTTGTAAATTTCAATGTATTCATATATGTACAATGTATAATACGTTACAATTTACGATCGAGAAAAAAATTATTGTTATTTACAAAAACGTATTTTTTTGTGGGCATGGTCATGCTGATTTTCCTCCAAAAACATGGCGAATTCGTTTATCAGATTTTCCTATACTTCTCACATAATTCATTATCAGTGTCCATTTTGATTAATCTATTCTGTGGTCAGATCGTCGGACATTGTTATCGCATTCGGGGGTCGTAAATCCCGAAATACGATAACGAACGCCCGACGATCGTTGGCACAGTTGGCTAAAAGGAAAATTAAAAAAAACTCGGAGAATTTACGGGTACTTCGGACTGTGGCCACGTAACGCTGTAATGTAATCAATCGAGTGTGTATATTGAACGGTTACTCGTAATATCTACTCGCGGTATGTCGTCGCCAAAAAATTCGATACGTCCCGGGACACGTTATTAAGCGAACCTAATAACGGCGTAATAAATGCGAACGATTACGTTCGGGTTTTCGAACTATCACGTTCGATATTTCCGAAAGCTTTTATCGCGGTTGTCGCGTTTCAAACGGTCGCTTTTTGTTTACTAATAAAGAACTTTTTTTTAATTTTCGTTCTTTACCGTCGTGACGAATAAAAGCGTCATATTCGGATATTAACGGACAACCGTCGTGACACAATTCTCTTTTGTTTCTCACTCGGAATTATAGCATTGATCGTTCGCCGTAAAATATTCGCGAATAATAACAATAACGAAACATTTCCGCGCGACTTAATCGAATTAACGTAAACGTTCTAAAATCGCATTGGCGAACGGTATTATTTTAAACGCGACGCAATAAACGATAAACGGTACGCGGTAATAATGACCCGATCGGAAACGTTCGTAACAGTAACACGATACTCTGTTTCGAGCCGAGTTGATCGGAACGAGAGATACGACGATACATTTGCATAAAAGTGTAAGCACGTCGAACACACACGTGCGCGTCCTTTGTGTTCTATTATATTTTTTTTTCGTCGACGGCGGAATGAGGGGGGGAGGGGCTGGTTTGATTCGTAGATTTCCAAATTGAATAAATATCGAGTTGCCGTTTCGAGAATTGTCCCCCGATCGGTTACTTAAAATCCGACAAATAATAACGGCGCGCTAGCTATATCGCGGAACTCGCAATCACGAAATAAAAACGTTTCTTTATGATGAAAACGGAAAAAGAGTACTTTGATAAGATACAACCGAAGAGTGGGTATAATATTTAGTTTGAAAGCCACCGTGAGTAGATATATCGTATATACATGCGACCCACACGATCGGAGAACTTACTCTAAGATATTAAATTCTCTATTCTTACCCCTTTTGCCTATAATACCCGTGAAGTCCCGGCGGAGAACTTACCTTGACCAAATCGCCGGGGAATCGACAATTTTAGATATGGCGAAACTTTCTTCTTTTCCTTATTATACGTTTATGTCATTTCCGAGGAACTCGAAAGCGCGCGTAAATATCGAAAGGATCTCCGATAACGCGGATAATTCTATTATTTCAATCGATCTAGCGTTGTTTTTCCGTCCGAATACCGCAATGACGTTATACACGCACAAAATACCCTCCCTCGAAAAAACCAATCGGATTTTCGTTGGCAGCCGTAGCGAAGAAAACGGCCGAGGTCGATGGCGGCGAACGTTCTTGTATAACGATGGAATCGCCGGTGCGTGCGAGGTCCTTTTTTACGTTTATATTACACGGTAAAATTAGGAGGCTCGTACGGAACGAAATATTGCCGGACGTTTTTGGACTTTCGTCGTCGATGGACCAACACGAAAGAAGCGTCGCGGGACCGAACGCTTTCGGGAAACGTTCGTTTTACCGGAAATATTCGATTCACCCGAAGCCGTAAGTGTTACCGGCGAAAACGTGGAAATCGAAAACGAGAATATCGACGGCGGGCGGTAAACGTGTGCGTGTGTGTGTACACCTGCGGTTGCGTACGTACACGGGCGCTCGCGAATCCTTTTTCGGTATTTATCGTACGAACGGAAAAATGATTGTTTCTCGTTGTAACGCAGAAAACGCGCGGGCAACAGGCGCGTCGCGAGTTCCGCGGTACCGTACGTGAATCGGCTAATAAAATACCTTTTCGGAAACGTCGAATTCGGTTTACGTTAACTTTCTCCGGTCACATACGCACGTACGCGAATATATATATATATATATATACACGCGCGTATTTTCCAACGAAAGTTACGGCGATTTATTCGACGCGAACCGGCCCGGATGTTTACGCGCGTTGTTACGTCATTACTCATGGCCAACGCGAGCCCAAGCCCCTTTCCCGTATGTCGAACGCCCGTTGTTTCGCGGAGAATTATTCGCCCGCCACGAAATCCTCGCGCACTCCTTGAGAGCCAAAATTGATTCGTCGTACCCAGCGGATCGTACACAGGGCACGTTCCTTCACGTAGGTATTCACGCTGAAAACCTCGTTCGTAACGGCGCCGGTGTCGTGGATTGAACGACGCGCGACTGGAGGAAAATGTCCCCTCCCCCGCCCACCCCCCCGGACTATCCGACACAATGGTAAACGGACAACGATTTTTCGGACGTCCGTTCGACGTTTGTTACGTTTCCGAGAAACAAAATCGTTCGGGTACCGGACGGGGCGAACCGAAGCGTTATTTTTCCGACGGCGAAACAAGCGGCCGGCGGTCCGGGTCGGAATATTGTTTGTCGTCCGCCCGAGCGTTTTCTCGTCGAAACGACGCCCATACACCGAGGACACGCCATCCCTACGCCGAAACGTCCGCGAGCGACGCGTTTGAGGGTTTCGAGTTTAAAACCGGCCGACGAGCATACAATGACGATTTAAACGCCTATTTTCCGTCTAGTACAACATTAAAACCGCCACCCTCCTGCTGGTAACAAAAGAAGACACTTCTGGGCGTTTTACCCTCTTTTACGCAACACCGGTTTTGCCATCCTGTCTAAACAGGCATTGTTGTTATTCATAACATAATCACAGTACCTCTCGCTCGTGTCGTACATATATATACGCGTGTGTGTATATATAAACCCTAAACAATCATTCGCGACGGTAATTCGATAATTTTAACTATTTTCGTTTTTTTCTTTTACGTTTATTATCATCCGTCTGGATTGAAAAATAAACGTTTATCAATTTTTTATACGTAATTTCGATAATTCGATATTGTTTCGGCTCCGGTCGAACAACGAAACGGTAAAGAACATTTCGAATTTATCCTTCCGTTCGCCGAGATTCCCGAACGAAAATCGTTCGTACGCGAAATTTGGGTAAACTCGACCGTGGGAAGGGGCGTTGGGAGGGGGAAACGAAGATTCGCTATCTTGTAGGTAATAGCGAGAAAAGTTTTCGCGCGTGTAACTAACTTTTTGATAGGCGCGCGCATGTGCACGCGCGTGTACACCGAACGGGTATCCGTCTTAGATCGACTTCTTAGCACAATTACACGTAATGGATCGAAAGTTTTCGCCAAGTTGTTCTGTAAACACATCCGGCCCGCTCGTGTTTACCAAGCGTACGATCTGTTGACTTTTGAATTGAAAGCATTAATCTATGTACACACACACACTGGCGCAACTTTCGCCGCGTTCGCTCGGAAAGACCAATTTAATGACCGCGTAGGGCGACGGACGAGCATTACGCGTCGTTCCGCCGTCAATGAATAACACTTATACGCGAGATACGACTTCGGACGGTATTTCGATCGGGTTTTATAAACGCCTACAATAAGTGTTTCCTCCCTCCCACCCGGGCGATTTATTCGAATTCGACGCGGTCGACTGCGGTGTGCTCTACCACGACGGCCGTTCGAATAATAATAATAATAATGTCCCGTGTGTGTGTGTGTGTGTGTGGTTCGGCCGTCGTAACGCCAATTCTTCTTGTCTTACTCTTTATCGTTTGTCCGTTACGCGTACGACGCGAACGTTTAGTACGATTAACGGACGAATAATGCTGACGAATAACGGCGGGAATTTTACTGTCGTCGTGTTTATTAGCGTCGTTAAAATGTCATCGTCGATTACCGTGTTTAGTGGACGTCTAAATCGTATGACGAATTATTCTTGGGGAATCGTTTTTTTTTTTTTATCTTTCTAGCGCCTTA
>JAIPRN010001560.1:0-43335 GCA_025469175.1 Geopemphigus sp. TES_GeoC_2020
AACGAAAAGTTCCGGTATTTTTGTTTTTTTTTTTTTTTTTTGTTTGTTTGTTTCGATAGAATCACAAGTGAACACGACCCGAACCATTCGCACTTGCGCGCTATATAAAGGTCGCCCGTTGGGATCAAAAAACGAAAAAAACTCCCCGTCACGGCTTACGCGGGTACCTCTTCAAATATTCAACGTCTGACCTGTTCGACCGTGTGGTGAAATATTGAAGGAACCGGCGAAAATGCCGAGGCGGACAAAATGAACTGTATAAGCGACCGGGACGTAACCACGCCGCGGGGTCGCCGCGCGCAACCGCGGAGGTGCCGGTTACGGGTCTCGGGTAACCGGGGCCGCTTCAAAAGCGTATTCTCATATAGGATTCGGCGACGAACGGCTAGTTGTGTTACCGTAAAACAGTTACCATGTATCGGTTTTGAACGTGTGCAAGGTAGAAAGTACTTACCGGTCCAGTAACGGCGTGTTCGGGCAATTCGGTGTTATCGTCGTTCAACGACGGAACGGATGACGACGCCGTCGATATGCCGCGGGGTATATTCGTCGGAACAAATCGGCGCGATTGACGAGGACCTCGTGTCCGGCGTATCGCGTACGGGATACGACCGACACTCAGCCTCCACCGCCACCGCCGACGAATAATTGCCCGAACTATAGTGAGTTACGTTCGCGCGTTTTCGCCGGTAACCGATGGTGGTGGTTGGCTTTTAGTTTTGTTCCGTCGTCGTCGCGCTTTTTTTTTACGACGAAAACGCGTACGCGACACGTACGTATTCATTACGTACAGTTCGTGTGTATGTACCTAATAGCGTATCAATAAAAAAAAAAAACCCCCGGGACCGGCCGCCTACTTCGGAAATCGTATAAATATCATAACTTTTATCGCGTCGCCGCCTCCGTAAAACTTTTCCGTTTCGACACAACTCGAAACCGCCGCGGTATCTGTACAACGTCGTAAATATATCGCGCGAGGGGTATTTTTTCGTTTTTTTATCGACGAAATTACAACCGTACGTGGACCTCCGTGTTCAGCCCGATTTCGGGAAGCGGCGAACGCATTGTGTCCCGCCGGCCGTATATATATATATTTACGTGCGTACGCGATTGTCCGTAACGTTTTCGTAAACGAAAAAGCGGTTCGAGAGCGTCCACGTTTCGACCGCCGATTCTCTCTCTTCCTCACCGCCACTCGGAAGTTCGGTAAAATCCAAACTCGTATACACGTTTCCAATTGTCCGCGCGTAAACGTTAATACAAAAGAGTCCTACACAAAACCGACGTGCCGAGTTCGCGAACGAACGATTTTTCCAAATACCGAAAACCTTCCCGAGGGTGGGCTAAGGGTGATTAGGTATTCGCGCGGATGATGTAAATGGTTGCCCCGTGGCAGGGTATTGTCCTGTCATCGCGCACCATTCACGTGATAGTTTTTAAGAAGTGATATATCTTAAGGATTATTGTGAATTAGATTCGATGTATGGGTGGCGGGGTAAAACAATGTGGGGATAGCTCGCGTTGCCCGTCTACCCTTAAGGATGATCGTTTTTGTAAGACTTTTTGTATTAAATTTTTCAATAAACGATGGCGACTCACTGATCCGAAGTACTGCCTTCAGGCTTTCCGGGCCAGTGAGGGTATTGCCGGTAACGTATAAAAAAAAAAGAGTGGTTAGGTTACAAAGTGTCTAGTTCGTGGGATGTCCGGACTTTTCTACGAGCCGTTGTCACGATAACGATCGATAGCGTCAGAATCGCGTCGTTGTTTCTTCAGCGGGGCTAGTCGGACGACGACGTAACAAAGACACATGGTCGCTGAACGGTCTGCAAAATCGGCGCGTACCGTATGTATTTCTGTATAACGAACGTCGTGGACGACGAGATAAGTAAACGTGGTGTTCGCGGTCCGTTAGACGCGGACGGCGAGACGAGCGCGCGTGAAAGTTTTACCGAACGAAAACTCTACCGGTTACCCCCCCCCCTAACCCGACGTTTACGTTACGACGTAAACAAAACGAATTTCGCGCGGTTACCCAATACGCGGCCATACGTAACCGTTGTATATAGTATACCGTAACCCGACTACGTATTACGGTATCGTACGGTCCGGATAAATATGACGAACGTGTACGGCGGATATTTCGCGTCAACGGAGTCGGTCGAAAAACGGCGAAAAAATTACCAAATCGGCGGAATCGTCGCGGTTTTATGGCCGACCACGAACCACGGTAACGCGTTCGTACACGAAACGTCGCGAATTTTACGATTCGTAATTACGCGCAAAGAATCCCTCGAACGAAGTCCGGACGATTCGAATTGTAGCCCGCCGCCGACTCGCTGGAATTTCGACGACGCGCCCGGCAACGTTGGGCGAATATCGGCTAGTTAATTTGTTGACGATCGGGCGCCGTACGCCGCGAATAACGAATAGCGAGACGAAAAAACGTCGATCGAATACGCCCTAAGATTTTTACAATAAACAACGCGCTCTAACAGTCGTCTCTAAACGTAAATATTCGGTTTTCGTTCGAACCGGCCATTCGGTGTTTTTCGACCGCGGAGTTCGTAGCCCCCGGACCTAGTAGGAACTTACTTCTCGTTTAAATCACGCGCGTATTGCCGTACGTAAACCCGGGAGGGGGGTTCTTTTTTCGCCGTTATAATATCGTTATCGGTCGAGGCTTTAAACGACACCCCCCCCCCCGGGGGGAGGGTCGAATTGAAAATAAATAAAATAAACGGGGACGTTGGTCGCCGCGACAGTGACGAGACGCGCTCGTCCGTTCCGTCACCGTGATTGGCTCAGCGCGAACCGGCGAATGTGGAAACGCGAACGACCTATATACATTTATTGTTACGAGCTCGCTTCTTTATCGTATATTAAATAGTCGCGTTCACTCCGTGTGGTTATCTATAAACACACGCGCACGAACCGTTCTTATAAAGAACAAGCGCGACGGTTAAACCGGTTTGTTTGCGCACCGTGCCGCGCATCTCCCGTCCGGCCGTCGTCGTTTGTGCGCCGTAAGTTCATAACCTTTTTTGGATCATGAACCCCTTTTGGGCGTAAAAAACGGATCCGCCGCGCGTCGTCGAAAAAACAACGAAAATAATAATCGAAAACCGTAATCTATTATTATAAACTCGGTCGTCGGAATATCGGCGGAATTACAGAAATGGGCGGCTCGACGTCTAACCACGGCTCGGATTTCGGCGGAATACTTACGGACGGGACGGTATATATACATATATGTGTTCGACGGGTTACGTGTCGGGCCAACACGACGCCCGTGTCATTTCGACGTCGTTGCCAGCGGACACCGATTTACGCGTACGACGAAATCGACGGTCCCCCTGATTCGAGATCCAACACCAAAACCCAACCGAGATTCGTCGGATGTAATCGATTTCGACGGCGACGTAAACGCTACGACCGTTCGTTTCGCGGAGTAACGGCGAAGTTTTCGTTAAAAGAAACAACGAACTTCCGTCTCACGCGCGCGCGCGAGCGTAGAGAAAATCGGAGCACCGGGGCCCCATTGTCTGACTTTCGCACAAAAGACGAGACGGTTGAAAACGCGAAAGTTGTCGAAATTAATTTTTGCCAAACAAAGCGGAATCGCGCCCGGGGACTAATAGAATTAATATTTCGTCGCGGAATTAGACACGGAGGACGTTTATATCCGAAACGTGTACCGAAATGTTCCGAGGCCGATCCCCTTAATTCGCGCGCTCTAATTGTCAATATTGGTTGCGTGGGGGGAGGGGGTTACGCGGTAAAAAATCGATTTTGTGTACACGATCCGAACGGAATATACGCCGCCGTTACCGGTAGACCGGGATGGCCGAAAGTCATCGCTTACGCAGTCTCCCCCCCCCGCGTTTTTCAACCGTTTTTCTTTGTTAGTCGGCGGGATTCTCGCGTTTTCTCGTTGCTCGACCGTATACGATTCGCGCCTTTTTACGTAAACCGTCGTAACGTTTATAATTCGGACGTTTGCTGACGACGTTTCGATTAACTTCGTGTTCGATCGACATTCGCGCCCCGAAACGCCGGTTAACGTACACTTCATTCGCGCGCGTTTTCCGATTCGTCCGCGGCGTATGGGACGTGCGCGGAAATATCGTGTCGACTCTCGACCGGCCTTTTTCTACGATTATAACTATTACGGAACTTTTGAACGGTTTATTTTTTCTCGAACTACCGAACGTATTTATAGCGTCGTTAATATTTCGGTTCCAGACGAACGGTTTTAATCGTCCGATTCGCGCTACGTATTTGCCCGGGAAAATACTACCCGATTTCCTAAATAACGCCAATTTCCGTAAATATTCCGTAGTGGTATTTCGTTCGCGGTGATTTCGTATATTTTAAACGAGACGCGCTCGACCCGTAAATACCCACCAATTGATTGTAATCGTAAGCACGTTTTGATCGATTCCCGTTTGACGATCTTTTAATATAAGAAAAAACCCGCCGGAATATAGACGGTAGGTTTTCGTAGCCTGTACGTACGTATTTGTTATTAGTCGAAAACGCGGGATACAATTGAATTCGAAAAATCGTCGAACGCGTTTTTCGTGTTGAATTTACAATGGAATCGGATACTCCAAAGAGAGTTCGATGCGGCCGTGAATATACGGAATTTTTTTAATTAAAACGCCGTAAAACATAAAAAGCCAGGCACGGTAAATTCGTACCCATATCCGCCGTTTATTGAAGAAATACAATTTCTCTTTTTGATTAAAAAGGATATTACGTCGCGTATAGAAAAACGTAAAAATGTATATGCACCGAAGACGGTATGAAAATGTTCGCTTTAGTAATATATGTATATAATACGGGCGTAAAATTTTTTGAAAAAAAAAAAAATGAAAATCTGCCGTTGATAAGACGCCGTCGTAATTTCCGCGCGTGAACATCATACTGTTTATTGAATATGTATATATATATATATATATATATATATACGGTACAATACGGTGTTATTTTTTTTAACGAAACTCGAAAATAAACGTTCACCCGTCGTAATCAGTTTTTTAGTTCCGTTTTGTACGTATATTAGAGTGGAAATCTGAGATACTCAACATTGATCACGAATTTCGAAAAACCGTTTTTCCAAAAGGCGACGGAACGCTAACGGTTAAAAATACGTTCCGGTACGTATTTCAACGAACGCGCCTATAAATGTCGTACGTTTTTCGGTTGATTTTTGGTCCGCGTTTAATTCTCAAACGTGCGTACGTCGCCATCGGTTCGCTACACTCGCCGCGAATCGACGGATAAATTTAAGCGCGTCCGATACGTGACGAATTAAGGGATTTATTAAAAATAAGTCGGCGCCTTCTCCGGTTCACCGGTCCCAACGAACTATACAGATCAGTAATAATTGTGTACTCGAACCGAAATGTCGCGGGTACGCTACACCGTCGTCGTCGTTTCGTGTTTGCGGGCGAACACGGTACCGACGGTAACGTCGATACCACGGTACAAACGGAAAGAGATTGTAACGAACGAAAAACGGGGACGGGCTACAATTAACGACTCGGTGACGGTAGTGTCAGGGAGACGATACGGTCGTTGAAAGCCGCGACGGTGTGGCGCGCGTACGTCGAGAAGGCCGTTTGAAAAATACGATCAATTTCGTTTAATCGAACGCTATTGTTCGAACGACATTGTCCTTCGGCGGTGCCGACGACGGTACGAGATACGGCGAGGGAATAAAGCGGCGTGTTAGGCCGCCCGTGAAGTGGCTCGGGAACAATGGAGCACGAAAATTCCGGCGAAACGGCGGCGACATTATTGGATCGGCGGGAAAATAATCGGACGAATTGCCGCCGTGTTAGTACGCGTCGGGGCGGGCGACTTTCGACGAAATTGTTCGCGCGTGATGGTGGTCGGCGGTCCGTGGTGCGTGCGTGTACGAGAAACTGTGGCGAGTGTAAAGCAACGCGTGTGCTCGCGAAAAAATTACGAAACGGCCGGTCTAGTCCGCGCCAACGAAATAGGACGTAACCCAATCGTCAAACTCCGAATAACGGGCACGACTGGTCGGCTTTACCGTATTTCGTTTTTATCGACGTTTTACGTTAAACCCTCTGTACACCGCGATCGACAGCCGGTTGTGTTCTTCCTACGTTCGTTTCGCTCGTCCGCCGAAAATCTACGCGCGATTAACACCGTTGTTCGGCAGTCGTTGTCGCGCAGCATCTCCTCCTCCCAACGAAACCGTCTTCTCGGACTTTTCGTCCCGTAACGCAACAACAGTACGTCCGTTATCCGCGAATGGCACATTTCCGATCGTTTCGGACGTTCTCCAAACAAACGTGTACCGTCCGTAAATGCGCGTGTAAATCGTTTTATTATCGGTTAGGTCGTTGGTCGGTATCCATAATCTAGTTGGCGGCGGCGACAACGGGCGGACGGACGCGACTCCGCGGTCAATGTGGGTCGTGAATAGTTCGGTTTAGCGACGATACGTATTTATTAGTCGTACGAAATCGTACGGAATTCGCGCGTTTCGTTAAAGTGCCGAACAACCGACGGTCCGCGAAATCGTCGGAAACGTGTGCAACGTAACCTAACCGTTCAAGTACAGTTAAAATCACGGGTCCGTGCGACTATAATACGGTAACGCGTTTGTTCGTCGCGCGACTATAAAACGACGAAACGTAACGCGTCCGTCGGTAATATTCGATTACGTATGTTTCTCGCCACCGGTAAAACGATATACCGGAGGACGCCGTCGACGATGGACGCTTTGTGTTTCGCCTAGTGTTCCCGAAGAGCGAACGGCGGGTTGTTGTTTACGTGACGTTATCCCGTTCGGGAACTTTAGTCGGCTTACACGCGGACAAACCGCGTGAACGTAACAGATTTGCGTTACGCACTTGCCGCGCCGTAACCCAGCACCGCGTTCACGGCTCGCCGCGATCCACCTAACCGACGTTTTAACGAAGCCAACTGATAACGATAAATGATAACGGTCTTACGTGGAATTACGTACCTTGACGCGATAAAATAATAAATAATACAATTAAGACGAATAATAAAATTGCTCGAGGACTCCGATAAACTCGGGACAAATTTAGAATTTGCGGTCGAAATAAACGTTACGGGCCAGGAACGTATCGTGTAACATAGGTTTTCATATCGAACGGTTTTCGCGCGGTCCGCAACGGCCAATGTACGCGAACGAAAACGACGTACTCTTTTGTCGCGTCTTGACCCCCTCCCAGTCTGTGTTAAGACTGCCCGTCGTAACGAAACCACGGCGTAGTTTAGTCCACGTGCCGGGGACCGCCAAAGTAGACAATCGATACGGTCGATCGTCCGAGATGTCCGTTTAACGTCGAGCGTTGTGTTACTACGGTCTTTGAACGGATACGCCCGAACGTTCCGGCCGGAGTACTAAATTCGTCACCGTCGAATTTACGTCGAACCTATGGCGACGGGTACACGGATGTAATAAAACAGCGACGAATCGTTACCGCGGTCGCAACTACACACACACACGTCCGTGTTCATTTTCGACCGAATTAAAATCCGGCCACCCTAACCGTCGAAACCTATATCCCCGCGTATCGTCCGCCCGTTTCCTCCGTGTGTAGAGAAACAACCGCCGGATCCGTTGACGGCCGTATACGGCGTGCGCGTTATTTATTGAACTGGCGAACACGCGGTAAACGTCGAGTTTTGGCCGAGTGGCGCTCTACCTCCACCATCCTCAACCCATCAGTGTGCGGACGATATTTGCGCGGCCGTTGCCGGGAACGTAACGGACGCCGACGGGAAACGAACTGTACGTAAATCGTATCGACAGTGCCCGGGGAAATTATCGATGACTACGGGCGCGCGTAAGAGAGCTTCGGTGACGCGAGCTTAAAGCGCCGCGCCGGACTACCCGCCGGGATTACAGTTGGTTGCTGGTCTCGATAAAACGATTCGGGCGACGGACTCGTGGCCGCGGGACGTGAAAGATTAATATAATCATACATATCGTGTACGTCCCGACAAACGGGAGTACAGCGCCGGCGTATACAATACCGACCAAGTTCCGTGGCGGCGAGACGGGTAAGCCTCTTTAAAACGGATTGGTTAAATGTTAGTCGCGATACGTGCGCGGTTAAAGCCGGTGCGTACGGTCCGCCGGTAAAAAGACACGCGCTACACAATTTTCGAAAGCCGCCGGTGTATGCGCCGATGGTGCACGTACAACTGTACGCGAGAGGTGAAGGGGGAAAAAAAACGCGAACGGCTTTATTGTTGTTCGAGCCGAATCACACACGCGGGCGCCTCTAAACCCGTAAGCGCCGTGTACGTATACTTACACGTATTATTATATACGCGTATATACATATATATTATATAACTCGAGTTATGGGCGAGTCAAGAAAAATGAAAATTATCGTCGGGATTTAAACGAACGGGTAATACAGTGTAAAGCGGTGGTCCGGGGGAATGGAGGGGGGACGCTTTGGAATAAACAACAAGTGGCGCTCGAAACGAAAACACGGACGGTGTTTTATTGCTCCGGCTTTACGATAAACGGATAGCTTTCCGGGTCCCGTCCGATGCGTTTCGATGGGATCGCCTACACCACGGGCTAGAGAGTACAGCCGACGATAAAACATAAAAAGACGTAACGCGGATATGCGAAGGGAACGAGGGGTGAAATGAACGGCCGGCGGAATTTGTGTCGCGTAAAAGCGCGTAGCGGCACGCCCCCCCCCCCGACGATGATTTATTCGACCGTTCGACGGCGGTCCCGGTAACAAAAGTCCCGGGACGACGAACCGTGGCTGGCGCGTAATACAATTCGTCCGCCGTCCGTTCGAAAATCGTTTAAATCCGCGCGTCGCCTCTATCTATTTTGGCTTTTAGGGCACACGTCCCGCCGCCGTATGTATGCCTACCACCGGCGCGCGGCGGTAGACCCGTTTCGTATTTGCACGAGACCGCGACGAATCGATCGATTCGTCAACGCGAAATCGTTACACGTTACGTTGTGTTCGAAGACGCGCGCGCCGTACTCGGAGAAATTTCCGCCCAAAGTACCCCTGCTAACCTATACGCGCGCAATTACGTCCAAAGTTATATTACGGCGCTTGTCTCGCGGGTACCCGGCCGAAATGTATTGAAAACTACCGAACACGAACTTTGCGTAGTTGTGCGTGTGTCCCGTGTGTACGTACACATAACATTTAACGGTAGTTACGTCGTCAAAGGCGATGTCGATGCCCCCTGCCGTTCGGCCTTTTCAGCGTAATATTACGACTGGTTTTTTACGCGTATTCATTGCCCGTTCGTTACCGCGGAAATGTCCCCTCCCAATAGTGTTCGGTGATTTCCAGACAATTTCACCGTGCGTATCGGACGTAAACGATTATTATTTCATTTCGCGACGTTTCCGTATCGAAATAAACTAATAACAGGCGCGATAACGAATATAGGAGGCAGTCGGCGACGGTCGGTTTTAAAAGTCCGACGACACAAATTTACGGGATTCGATTTCCGCTAAATCGAATCCCGTGGCTTTCTCAACGTAATAACACGAAGAAGCGTCTCGACGTTTTTACCAAATTATTTTCGTATTAAACACCGGTTAACTAAAACGATTTCTAAATTTTCCGTTTTTTACACGTTCGGAATTTGGACGAGGTCCGAAAATTTAACGACGTTTACGAAAGATTAACTAATCGTCATTTTGTCGAGTGTTTACGTCGCGGACTTTTAGGCAAAACGGCCAATCTTCTGCCCGTCGCCGGAATTAATTATCGAGCGATTCGGCCGGAACGAGTCCGACCGAAATTCGTTCCCGTTGCCCGTGGTAAAGTTCACGTTACGGCGTTTGGCCAACGTGTGGAATGGGGGCGGGGGGTGACGGCTGCGAGAATTTCGACCGTGACGCGAACAATTCCGTCACCGGGGGACGGTGTGTCAATCAACGTCGGCGCCGCGATCGTGGTCCCTCCTTAATCCATTAGCCCAGCGTCGCGTGGTAGTTGGTAATACGTTCGAAAAGTTCGGACGAAATACAACGGTTTGTGCCGCGCCACCGACGGAATCCGTCCAACGGCCGAAAGTGCGTTGTGAAATAACGGCGCCCGTCGTCGTCCGTTCCGTACGAACATTTACGCCGAATAGACGGCGTCATTTTGCAATTCGGGTCGTCTCACTTTGGGCGCGTCCGGCCGATCAACACCGACTAACGGTACGGAAAAACATACCCGCCAACGGTGACGATCCGTCGGTTCGTTTTTCGGCCGTCCGAAAAAGTTACCGTACTACGTGGACGCCTTCCGTCGTTTCTGATACAAAATAACGCGCGCTCTACCGTCATTTTGCCCCGATACCACCGTGCCGGTGTTTACGCGTAAAACGCGTTTCGACAAAAAACCGTTTTCCTTTGAGGCGAAAGTGCTTTGCCACGTTTCGGCTAAATAAATTTCAGACGACGCGTGTTCGCCGGCTTTGTGAAATTCTGTGGAATCGCGGAGGCGTGTTGTTGGTGGCCAGCGTTATCGCGATAACGAGTGAAACGGTTCGTCGTACCGTGTGTGTAAAATAGTAGTAGTAAAGCGAGTGCGTACACAAACGGCCGAAAAATCGTAAACTCAACGACGGTTGAAACTTCAACGACGGCCCGCGAGACTCGACGAGTGCCGTTGACGATGTCCTCTTAAGTACAATTTCCGCGTGCCCGACCGTCTTGATCGAAAAGGAAATTCACGAACGTCGCCGCCGCTGTGCTGTCAGCGGCGACGTCAAAGCCACTATGCAGGACGAGGGGAGGGACAGACGGACGACGACAAAGTACAAAAGATATTTATATATATATATATATATATATTTACGCCGCCTAGACGGTGGAAACTTTAGACCACGCGTGTCAAGTGACGAGTGTCGAAATTGTCGTCGCCAACTTGGTCCGCCATCGATCCGACGTTTATACATTTATGCGCGACTCTCCGTGCGGACGAATGTAAAAACGACAATGATACGTTCGCGATAAAAAAATTAGTAAATCGAAAATAAAACGCTCTCTTACGGCCGGCGTTTGTTCCCGTTACCGCGTACAACTAAATGGTGGATGGCTCGGATTTCGCGTGTCCGGAAAAAAAACCGAAACGCTATAGTATTCGCTCCGGCGTACGACGGTTTTCGGGACTTTTACGATCGCGCGAAAATGTGTATACGGTTTCGACGAGACGAAAACCGCGCGCGTCGGTCGAACATTGTCGCGGACGATTATCGGGCGACGCGCGGAAAAGATGTTATTGTTGTTTTAAAACCCGTTTTCGTCCGATCTATACTTCAAGGAACACTGTAAATCCTACGAAAATCTCGCGGAATCACCCGGTGAACGGTAATATATTAATCGTCGGAACATATTACGGGCAGCCGAAAGTTACGCGCGTATAGGCGATATAATTAACGAATAAAACGTCTAATCGTACGCGAACGATTACGAAACGACCGCCGAGTGGCCGAGTGTTCAATCGTTCGAGTATTGGCGAGTACTAATGATGATTACCAATCAAGTTCGACGGACGAAAGGCGAAGAAATAACGACACCGCCATCATCACCTTTGTGTACGGCGGATAATGAGCCATTTAAAACTAGTCCGATACGGTTAAAGAAAACGCGCGCGCGTTTCCCGGCGTTTGTCGTCACCGTTAACGCTGCCCGACGGTCCGCGTATTCTCAACGGTGGTAGAATCCATCAATGGTCACTCCCGTTGGCGCGTCAATTTTCGGACATTTTTTCGTACGCGACGGTTATCCCGTCGGTTGCGTACGGTACGCGAATAGAAGAGTCGTCGTTTCGGACATTTTCGGAACCGGTTCGGGTGTCGGTTGTGACGCGACGCGACCGCGGTCACGGTTATTCGTCCGGTACGCGTTGGCGACGGAACAACCGTTTTCTCCGGCAGTCGTCGTTATTCCAAGCGAAAGGCCTATGTGGTGTCGTGCTCGCGGTTTCGGACGGAAATGTTCGCCATTGTAATGTCCGGCCACACTCGTGTTCGCGTAATGGTCGCGAGGAGAACGTCATGAACGACGATAATAAACCGGCGAGCGGATTTTTATGGCGGGCGGAAGCTGGCGGCCGTCAATTAAAACGAAAGAACTCCGCGTTTCGACCCTACGTATATGTGTATATATATATATATATACAGCGTGCGTGTGAATATACCCTTTATGCGACCAAACACACCTCAGCCAAGTAAAAAGTTCGCCACCGTCTTTTGTGCGCCCGGCAAACTCGTTATTTTTACTTTTCGCGCGCGTTATAGAATAAAAGCGATACGTACGTCCGTGCCCCCTCGTAAATGGTTTTTGATTTTTTCATTAACGTCTTTTATATATTTGTACGTAAACCGCGTGTTTTTCGTACCGATACCGTTCGTCCCGTCCGTGTATAGAAAAATATGTACAATGCAAATCGTTTATAACGAATTTCAGTGGCCCGTCAAGTTCTCTACGTTCATAAGCGGTATTCATTTAACCTATATGTCGCTTATAGTGAATTATTCGTAGTATCCGAATATTGCCAACAACGTACCCATCGAACATTGTTTATACTGAACGTGGAATTTACAAATAAATAACCAGATTTAGAGGATATACTAACTACAAAATACGAAATTTCGGAACTTTTATTTACTTACGTATTATTCGTTTTACTCTGTACAGCGCTCGTTTAATTGTCCGTACACGTTGTCTCTATTTTTTTAAATTTCCGATATTGTGCAACGAGTTAAATTCTCAATCCACTGGCCAGTACTGCTCGCACTATCGCCAGACTCGACTCGTGAAATTATCGCGAACTTTTCCTCTACAGAAAAAGCCTGACGGAGCGTATAAATAAAAAAAACGTTCGAATAAAGCCGAGAAAATAAATGGAAATCTTTACGGGAACACGTTGATCGCGGCGGCAGTTGTTCTGGTACAGTAGAATTTTTGGAGGCGGTTCCCCTACAATCGGTCAAAATACCGAGAAAGTTTCTTTCCTATAATAACGTCCTCACTTATTCGTTGTAAAAAGGTGAGCGAGCAAATGAATTGTCACTGAAACGGCCGAGCCCAACTAGCGCGCAACGTACGTGGCTTATCGAAATATACAAAAGTCGGTAGACCGACGTCGGCGAACGAGAAACGCAATAAAACGCTTTACGGTTCCATAGTCCCGTCCGTTTCACGGTGGCGGCTACGCGTGATTCGAACATTTTTTTTTCTCAAACATCGATTGATTATCAAAAAACGATTCGCGTACACGGCTTCGGTGTTAGGCCTCGTGGTGCCCCGCCGATTTTTCGAATATAAATCGGAAACCCGGGCCGGACTGTGCCCGAGGAATCATTTGTCCGATTAGCGACGCCGTATATATAACTGAACGATTGCGTTGCAAATAGTCTACTCGTGAAAAGCCGCCCTTCGACCGCGTAGAGATATCCGTAAAGGTAAATTGGGTACGTACTTTTATACACTATTTTGTCGAACAATTTTGTCGTCTTTCGCCAACAGTGTGGACGAAAAAAAACGCGACTTACGCGAATTTTGTCGTTCAGGAATGGTTCGTGTCGCGCGATCTCTTTCGATTTCGTACGCTCGGCGAAGGTTTTTTTTTTTGTCGTTTAACACTCCGACAAACGGAAAATTTGAGATATCGAATTTCAACGAGGAAACGGGCGAAATAAGTTAGCTAGGTGGACGACGGGTAAGGGGGGGGGACAAGGAGCGCAAAGGCTGAGTTGATAGGAGACTGTAGTAATATATTACTTAGGACGTATATCCGTTCGGAATAGAGTAGTTTCGCAAGAAGCCGGTAATAACTTTAAAAAATACAAAAAAGATGGACAAAAAGACGTTCCCTATTTATTACGGGAGGTTTCCTACGAATTCGATTTCTTCGAGTGAACGCGGCGAATACGTATTAAATTTATTTGCGCGCGCGCGCATAAAAAACGCGGAATCCGGATCGTAATATAACAATATACACCGCGCGTATGTATTGTTAGGCGTGTGTACATAAGCGTTTTGAAATTTAGATTCACCCGTTGGCGTACGCGAGCGACGAACAGTTACGCCGCCGCCGCCTTGTAAATAGTAAAATTTAATTTCGAAATTTCCATCCCGAAACGACGTCGACGATATAAAAGGGATCCGACAAATGCGCGGAGCTCTCTTTAGACTCGCGCCGTACGTCGTCGTAATACGCGCCACGAGTAAAACGTACGTCTATTTATTTACATGTACGTATCGATAGGTAAGCCGTAGATAGATTGTAAACTGTTCGATAGCGGAGGGCGCGTAAAAGTGTAGCGAAACAATTTCGCGAAATACCGTGAAACGCGCGCTCGGGACGAACGTGGTTTTCGACGTGCCACCTGTCCACGGTTTTGTAAAGCCGAACGACGCGCGGCCCGTCGGCGGATATAATGAACCGGAGAGAGGTATATCCAACACCGTCGCCGCGCGCTTTAAAAAGATGCGTCGTCCCGAAAACGTGTTTTTTCCGTCGCGACGGACGGTCGGTTCACACGTTTTTCGGATCTACGGTTTGTTTGGGCGATCGATACTCGGCCGTTGGGTCCGCCGCCGTCAGACTTCGCGTCTACCAACGGTCCGTTCTCGAAATCAGGTCTCGTACGTAAGACGTAAGACGGGTGGAAGGGTCTGGCGAATTTTCCCCCTTGAACGGTTAGGTTAGACGTTGCTCGGATTGCCGTTAGATCGCGAACGGGGTTAACGGAACGCTCGATTCGGTCTTATGTTATTTGGTCGACGCCCGCGCGCCATAGTTCGTCGGCGATTCGCCTGCCGCCGCCGACCACCGTACTACTCCACACGGTCGATTGTGTCGTGTGTCGATTGAACGTAAACGTCTAATATTCGATACGCGCCGTTATTCGACCGACCCGAATTGTCCACCACGATTTCGTTAGTAATTTTTTTACCTTCCGTCGTCCCAGTTTACTAACCGCGCGCGAATACGCGATCGTCGTTCGTGTCCCCGATCGGGACGGCGCTTTAGTTTTCGTTCGGGCACGAACGCGCTAGCGAATATATCGCCGTTATATTAATTTATTCCGGACGATCTAACGAACGATCGTAGTCGTCCGGCGACGTCTTTGCGGAATTTCCGGCCGCTCGGTTTTCCGGAAATAATACGATTATAACCGTCGTCGAGAACGCGCGCGGGTAGGGAGGGTACCCGAATTTCGTCCCGTACTCCGACATCGGCGGTTCCAAATGGACCGACGTGAGTGCCAGCTTATTTACGGGTATTCGTTTCCCCCCCCCCATGGATCGCGATCGTAGCGATCGCCGTATTGAAAATTCGAAACATCTTTCCGGCGCGATTGGCCGCCGCGCTCGTATTTATCGCGTACGCGTGTTTACGAATTTCACCGCCGTGTGTGGTACGATCGACAATAAAACCGTATACACGTATTTATCCCACTGTGATTCGAGAAAACTCGGAAATTTCGCGATTTTATTATTTACGTGTCGCTCTTTTACGCTACGTCGATTTTCTACATTTTGTTTTTCGTTTTTTTCGCGTTATTCCGTTCGTTTCCTCGGAAAAAGGGAATTATCTACGGCGCGGTGTTTCGCCGTTTATTTTATTTTATATTTATTACGACCTAAAAATAACGACTAACGACGATATACGTTCGGAAATATTATACCTTCTTAGAAATGTCGTACGATACGCTATACGAAAACAAAATTTGGCGAGCGATTTGACTTAAAAAGTTTTCCGATATTTTGCGAAAAAATGTTTTTTTTTTTTTTTAAAATAAAGAACGCGCGATTGGAAACGCTTATTGCGATTGACAGTTACCCGTAAAAATGGCCGTTTCGAGTTTTTATTTTGCGCCAGTTACGCAAATAGTTATTAAAACATAGTCGTCGTCAAATTCCGACTTTTGTATTACGCGCCGGAAACGGACCGGTTGATTGTTCGAAGATGACGCTCGGCGCGATTCGTCGTTACTTTTCACCCACGTTCTCACAAATGTCGATTTCGGACATTTTTTTTACGTAATTAACGGTCGGTACTGTTTCGCGTGTTCGACGATCGACTCGGTAAAATTGCCGGGCGCCAGAACGGTTTTCAATCGTCAAACGCCCTCTGCCAAGCGCCCCTCACCCAACGCCCGAATAATAAAATTACAGTACGGACGAATCGATCGTCGTTTTTCTCTATCGTGCGTTCGTTGGTTGAACGATTGCTGCCGGCCGATCGTTGTCCGCCGCGGATCGTTCCACGAATTGTACCGGTCGGTGGTTTCGCGACGAACACGCGAAGTTAAATTGTACGATCTCGTCGGCGTCGCTCGTTTTTTCGGGCGACGAATTTGGAAACCACGTCCCGGCCCGTGTGGAGTACAGACAGTGGCGTACTTAGACAGGAATTCTTTCGTCGGAGTTAATTTTTAAATAAATAAATCGGACGACCCTAACAAAACGAAACGTAAAACATAAACGTTACTAGATTATTCGTTTTTAATTAACGCGTTATATTGTGAGGCGTATTGAAGTTTAAAAATATTTTTTGTTTTTCGTTATTATCGACTAAAAACATACGTCTCGTAAGAAATTAAATCTTCCTAAACATTTTCGGGAGAATTTTATCCCCCTCCCCCACTCGTTAGTACGCCACAGGCAAGCGACGCTAAAAGTGCCGGCGGTCGCGCCCACTCGGCAAACTGGTGATCTTATCAAATTTAACGGAAACTATCCTACCTGTATTTAGCTGCGCCACCGGTGTATTATCCGACCGCGGTGTCGAAATAAAGTTACCGCGCATTGGCGACGACGTTTGGGAATTTACAACGCACTCTCGTTCGGAGGCGTCAGTCGGTCGGCGCGAAAAGTTTCTATTTTTACTAGTCACGCGCTCGCGGTCGTCCGTACCGACGCGAATCGAATTTCGCCGAAAGTTTCTATCGCCCGCGCGATCGTGTCGCGTCCGTCGGGCCCGCAGACACCGAACGTGTACACGTTCGACGAAAAAGACACCGGTGGTACGTCGCCATCGTTGTTACCCTTTCCGAAAGGCTTGCAACAAAGTACGTGTCAGGCCACGAGAGCTACCGGTAAACTAGGCGAAAAGTTCGAACGCCCCGAGGGGGTGGGGGAGCGACGTGTTTCGTTCGGAACGGTCAAACACGACGACTCGTCGTTGCCCGTTCGTCACGAAAGATGTGACGAACGTGACTATGTTGGCTACGCGGAGAAACAAAACGAACGCCGCCCGTTCGAAATCAATTCGGCGTTTCGGTTAACGTCGCCGCCGTACGGTAAGTTGTGTGTGTGTGTGTACGCGCGTCGAGCGGGGAAAGTTCCGCGACGGATATTTTCGGCGCGAAAAATTCGAAATATTCGGCGGCCGAACGCTAGTCGAGCCATTTCCGGCGCGTTCGTAATCGTCACGTCCCCCCCCCTCCCGTAAACGGCCGGCCGAACCGTTCGCGTAAACGCCTTACGCTCCTCCGACACCGCGTTTAGTAGAGCCTCCGGCGACTTTACCGTCCGTGTTCCGTGACCGTATGAAACGCTAGCGCGCCGGACCGCGGTGTACGTTTTCTACGAGCAACTATTTGTGTCACGAACAACGCGTACTCTTCGTTACTCTTCTTATATCGATCATTTTTCGACATGTTTTCGTCGAACGCCCGTAATACACGGATTATTTGTTCCCGTTTCGTTCCGACGTTAATTCCTTTAGTTTTCCGAATTCGTCGCGGCGTCGGTGGTAAATTTATTTATTTACAAGACGAACAAAATCGACGTAACTTCCACCGTTCGACTCGCCGTTCTCCGCGTCGACCACCACCGGTCGTTACCGGACCGGTTAGCATTTCACGTAAACGTCCGGAACGAATTTAATAATAAACCACTCGATAGTACGAACCTATTTAGTATTTTCATACTATTTTTTAACTTATTTACCTGAAGAGTCGACCCCGAATGAAATTCGTAAACGTAAATAAACTCTCGGACGATACGCGTGGTATTATACGTATATATTTCGTGTGTGGGACGATGGTTATTATACGTTCAAAGTTTACGGCGATTAATTGTTGTATAAAACGAGAGCGCCTATCGCCAAAGCGACCCCTACTATTTATATCCGAAACGTCCTAACGTACTACTAGCCACGTACCGTCGTATTGGTACCCCGTTGTCACTATACACACACACACACACTCGCGCGCTCGAGGAAATCGCGATTATATTTGAAACGTTCGTTTTCGAATCAGTACGTAATTCGAGTACCGATAGCGCGCGCGCCGCCGCGTTTAATAATCGCTCTTCGAATTAGGAGAGTAAATTCCCCGTGTACGTAATTATCGTAATTAAATAATTTGTAACGGCACGCGAGACTATTATTATCCGAACGAAAGATGGGCGCAATTAAAAAAAAAACAAAAAACCTAATCGCGAAAACGGCACGTTTAATCAATTATCGTTGTTCCGAGTCGGTTTCGTTTTCCCTCGAGATACAGAAAGGGGGGGAGGGAGGGCGGTTGCAAAGTTAACGAAACACGCGTGTATATTGCGTATACGTCGTATCCGTACACAAATATCAAAACGATAAAACGCGACGTTCAAAAATAATCCATCAAGTTTATTACGTTCTCCCGTGAACGCGCGTTTTATTCGTACACACCTATGTGGATAACGCGCTACCGTCCGCCAGAGAAGAGACACGCACGTACGACTAATACACGAATTAGTGGGCGAATACGGTTTTTTTTGTTTAAAAAAAATTATCGTCGACCACCGACCGAGAACGCGATATGTGTAATCAGCTACGACGAAGTTTTTTTTTAATAACGAAAAACCGTATTCGTATTAAAATACGTCGTACGCGCGTGTTCGAAAACCCCGAAAATATATATAAATAATATATATATATATAAATTCGATTTTTTCGAAAAAGATAAACGTCTTACAAATCGTCGATACGTTACCGAAGCGTTACGTTACTATATTCGAAACAAACAAAAATTGTATATATATATATATATGCGTGTGTGTTATAAGTGTATACGATTCAAGTATACACAACGCCGGGGCGTTTTAAAAAGGTAAATATCGATAGTGCCGAATGAATCGTTACGGGAGGACTACGAAAATAAATATTTATCCGTCGCCGTACTGCATATTATATATTGAACAAATACTTGAACCCCGACAGTCGTCGTCGTTATTCCCGTATTGTGTTCGGCACGATTAGGGGGGGGGTTCACCGGTGGTGGTATTATATACTCTCGGGCCGAGTACGTACGCGAGCCACGACGATTTAGTAGGGGCCAACTAATCGCCGGTGGAATGGACCTGGTGATTTTACGCGTCCTTCTCCGGCCGCTACCCGGGGAACGATTGCGTGGAACGCGCTGAACAAAAGACCACTACTAACCTTTGAACGGAACGATGTACGGCGGTTCGGCCAACGTCAACACCACGTACATCCAGAACAGTATGTTCGGGAATAGCATGTGCATGGTGACGGCGTGTCGATGTCGTTGTTGAAGGCCGAGAGATTTCGAGGGCTATGGAGGGTGAGGGGGAAGCGGTGGGGGGAAACGACGTACGGCGGTAGATACGACGGGTAGAGCGGTGAGTGCGACGCACCACGCGCGGTCTGCCGCCGCCGGTTCGGCGGGACGTGTGGTTTACGCGGTCGCGTGTGTGGACGACGAAGACGACGGGGAACGGACGCGGGAACGCCGGCCGGCCGGCGGCGAGAATCGACGGAAACGAACGACGTGTAACCAAAAGGGACGAACAAATGTCTCGAGAAAACGCGAAGGCGGCGACGGACGCGCGTAGATATTATTTATATGGTCGTCGTTCGACGAAGGAAAGACCGTGCGTGGTTGCGGGCGCGAGCTGCGAGATTGGTCGCGAAGACAGGGATTGGGCTGTAGCGAACAACGTGCTACGGGGTCGGATCCACGAGGGCTACTGAACGGTGGTAGCGACGTCGTCCGCCGGTGGTGTGTTTCGACGAACGGACGCGAAACCGAGAGAACCCGCGCGCACGCCCCGGCGGCGGCGGCGGCGGCGACGGCGGGCGACGCGCCGCGTCTCCGGCCGTGTCGATGCCAGCCCGCCCGTCCGTCCACCGATAAACGGAAATTCGCCGCCGTGTACAAGACGCAATTCGCCGCCGCCGACTCGATCCGCCCCTCTACGCCCGCCGACAGACGATCCACGTACGCGCGGCGTCCACCGTGTTCGACCGTCGGGGCCTCCTCCTCCGGCCGTTTACCGAAGCCGTGCGTGTACGGACGCCCGAAACCTAACCGAGCCGAGCGAATGAGTAAAGGTCGCCGACGCGTTCCGCGGCACGCCGTCTATAATTTACGTTCGTTTCGAACCGTCCGTGCGCGAATTTTAAAAACGACGACGACGACCAACCCCCGAGAGACAACCACCACCGTGGCTAACGCTTAACTGGACACGCGAATCGCGTTCGTCTCTGCCGCCAACCCGGGCTACGAATTCCTCGGCCGCCGTTGGCGAAACGTTAAAAACCAATTCGGGTCGCGGCGAATTCCGTTACGTTTCGACCGCGCCAAACAACCGAGTGATAATTTCGAATATTCGCGATATTTCGGAATTTATGTATACATAATTATTTATAAATATTTACGATATTTATAATATATTTCGAAATACTCGCGAAATCGGTACCGTTAAACGGGTTCGGAATTTGGTACGTCCGGGAGTTGCGAAATCGTCGGCCGACCGGAGATGGCGCGCGCGCGCGTATTCGTCGATTACAGTACCGATAAACGAACTTCGGATAATCGAAACGACGCGGCCTAACGGAATAATATTACGCGTAAATTAGGAGCTTTAAGCGAACCAACGGGATAAAAAAAATCCCGTAGACCGAATACACGAACGATCCCTAGGAAATTCGCCTCTCCCACCCCCGTAGGCCTTGGACGATCCACACATTTCAATCGTTTTCCGTTCAATTCGCGCGTACGGCTCTCTCTATACGCTCCGAACTGTTCGCGACTGGCCCCGTACGCGTTCGTGTAAAACGTATTGTTCTCGGAATGTCGTCGACCATTACCGTACAATGGCCACAATCGGAAGTGCGACCAGATGGATAGAGAGTTCGAAATTCAAAACGGCCCCCCTTCACGCACACATTCTGACTCGTGTCGATTGTAAACCGCAAAACGTTTACCGTACTCGACTAGTCCGTCCTTCCCGCCTCTAGAGAAATTCCCTCCCCCCAAAAAAAAAAAAAAAAAAACGCGAAACAAAAAACTCTCGTCTACGTCCCGAATATGGCGGCGTTCTCCGGGGGATCGTTGGATCTCGCGAGTGCCGGTGCCAAAAGGGCCCGGGCGAAATTCCTACGCTTATTACCCCCGAGATCGCGGCGGCCGTTTCTTTTACGGACCACGCGCGTCTCGTTTCGCCCCTTTTCGTTTCACCTGTAAATCGTCCCGCCAAAATTGTTCCGGCGAATACACTCTCGTCCTCAAATACGTTTCTCCGGACGAACCCTACCCGCGGGGTCCAATCCGTCGTTCCATTTTCGTACGTTACTACGAACGTATTCTCGCCCGTTCTCCTCCGCCTTGGGCCAATTAGAATATCGTTCGTCGAATGTTTCCGAACGCGTGACGAACCGGACGAATGAACACGGAAAAGCGTATTTTCCGACTAACATACGAATACGTAGACGCGCCAACGCAGACGGCCGGAGAGAATGGTTGGCCAACGTTTCGATTGCGCGTGTTAGTAACGGACCGACGATGAAAACGAAAAGAGATATCGTTCTCGCCCGAAAATCCGAACGATTAAACGATTAACTAAAACCGCCGGATACGTTACATTGTTTTCGTCCAAATAACGCTGTCTATCGACAAATCGAAACTATCGATTTTTTAAAATGTTTCCTTTTACGCGCGTAAAATCGAAAAATACGACAAAATTAATGGTTTTAAGGTCGGACCGAGTTTTATTTACCGCGATTCGCCGGTGGACAATTGTTCGTAAATTAGTGAATTGGACGCGAGCGAAAAAAAAACCGTTTACGTCGTTCGGTCGAACGTTATAATACGATTACACTTGTTTATAATACGATATATTGGTGTTATTTTCAACGCTAGACGACGGCCAAATACCGGTTTTTCCTAATATCGACGGACAATAAACGAAAATAAAAGACGACGACGAATATAATAACGACGAATACGGCGTAATAAGTAAAAAAAAAAACAAATAAGTAAACGGGGAAATATTACGACAACGCGCGGTGTTGGTCGCCGAAAAAAAACGACACGCGCACGTGCAAAATAATTTAGTTATCGCCCCCGGGTGGGCTCGAACCACCAACCTTTCGGTTAACAGCCGAACGCGCTAGCCATTGCGCCACGGAGGCTTGTGTCTACTACTAACCTTCAAACGCTATATAAACAACGCCGTACCGTGTATACTACCGATTGATATATATATATATATCGTCATGTATTATTATTTATATAAATCGCGTCGGGTTCTTAATAATCGTATTATCTAGGCGAATATCGGTTTATACGTATCGATGCAAATAAAACACATTTTTGTATAATATAGGATTGTCCCGGTGGAATAACGTTGGTTAGCCCGTAGGCCCGAGAATACTGAAATAGCTTCGCGTTTAATTCGGTAAATTTTCCGTTTTTTTTTTTTTGGTAAGCCGGTCGAATCTTTCGATCTTTACGCGACGAATATTTAACGCGTTTTTATATCCCCTCCACGGTCTGTTCGTGTTTCCGACGACGTTCGTTGTACGCGCGTCATCGGTTCGCGTCCGTCCTTTATTTACTACGCTATTTCGATTAATAATTATGCCCTAACTCCGCCGGGTTAGTTCGAAATACTGTGTTCGGCTATCGGTCAGACAACGCGGTTAAAGGGAATCGGAAAAACGGCGAATCCGCGCCATCAAATCGGTCCGTGTATCCCGGGCGGTACATTTGTCGTATTCGTACGGTTTGTCACACCGTTACCTCGCGTTCTAACGTTGAAATTGAAACGCGTATCGATCTTTAAACGATTTAACCCCGGATTAATCGCCCGTTACATTTCGTAAACCGTGGCGTTGAAAGGCGTATCACAGAAACGAAGGATCGCGTCGCTAGTTCCCTTAAATGGTCCCGGTTTAACATACGATCCGGCGAGCCTGTAGAACAATAATACGGGCGCGATGGGTAATTATGGAACGATTTGGGAAAAAAGAACGCGCGTGATAAATACGCGTACGGTAATCCATATACATACATACCGTATGTTTATAACGATAAAGGAGTTTTTATTTTTCGTATAAAATGTTTACCGTCTTTACTCGTTACCGTCTGTATATTCTTGGACGCTTCTCGTAACATTGTGCGAATAGAAACGCGTTCTCGAGTACGCGAATAGTGCACAACGGGCCTTATATCCTTGAACCAACGTAGTGTCCCAATAATAATAATACGAAAGAACGCGGTGAGTATTACGAACGGGGAATAGTAAAAATATGAAAATAGTCGAAAAATGACTAACGTTGTCCACATGCTAGTGTTTATTCGGGAAATAACAATATATAAGCTTGACGAACACGAAAAACATAACGTACGTGATACGAAATTCACGCGTGTATATATATATATATATATATATATAAGACATACGGATAATATTTGTACACGATACACAAATTATTAAAACAAAATCGACGAACGTAATTTGACTTTTCGACGAACTTAAACGTATTAAATTTTTATTTGTTCGCGTCGTTTGACTATTTTAGTAAGACGATTATTCACGGTCAACTCCGCCGTCCGTCGGTGTGTGTGTGTGTGTTGTTGCTGTTCATCGACTACGGTAAATGACAACGGTTATTTCGATAACAACTCCGCGTGTTTTGTTTGAACGCGTATAATCCGTCTCACCGTGTACTGCGCTCCATTCACTCCGCTCCCGTGTAAATGGCCCTCATTCCATCGGATCGCCCACGTATCTGTCTTTGATTACGTTTTTCATTACCATTACGTATAACAAACTATTGGCCGTTTTCACGCAGTCCGCGTTCCAATGTGTTCGTATCACCTATAACGCCGTAAACGTCACGTTCCCGTAAAGCAATTACGACCAAGTACGAACTATCGTCTTGGTTTAGTGAAAACACGACGGGCTGAAATCGTATTCATCGGCCGAACGAAAACCCCCTCCCCCCTCGATCGCGCGAAATCGAATCGTTTTCGTTTGACCCGGATATGTTTTTGTCGACTAACGTTCGTCAATTCCGATATACGTTACGTTTTGTAAAGCGTCCGCGACGATTTTGGCGTCGTTCGGTCTGTTTTGCCAGAACATAATATTTTCGTTAAGTATCGTGTACCAAAAATGCATCGATCCGTCGGATAACTGAAAATCGATGTCGCTAAATAACTTGCACAAATGGCCAACGATTTTTAACTGCAGTTGGATCCATTTGTCCTTGGCGCACCAATTGTACAACTCGACCATTGTACCCAGCAAAGCTGTACTCTTTAGGTTTTGATTCGACCAGATTTTCGTGATGATTATTAACATTTGCGGGATCAGATCTTTGTTGTCGATATTTAGCGTTTTGACGCATTCTATGAGCTTGGACTTGAATAAGAACAGCAACTGGTGTTTGAGTAAATGTATCAGAGTCCTACACAGCTGTGTCGCGACAAAACAAATAAATCGCTATTATTTAATCGTTTCGGGGGTTGTGGAGAGGAGTTGGAGGGGTTATGGGAGGGAAACCCCGCGGGCAAAGTCGACTTCCTTTTGACGTTCGTAAAAATGAACGCGGTAAAACGGGGAAAGCCAATTTCACGGGGGTTGGAAAAACGTCCGAACGCGATTCTATTATTGAAAATAAGAAACGAACTCGTCTCCGGAAAGTCGGTCGATTGTGAATTCGTTCGAAACATTATTAAAGTACGTAACGCCTACGAGAGAGCTCGGCGCTATGCTTCACGAGGTCCTGCGCAAGAAATAAAAACGTGGCGGCATTCAAAAAATGAATCTTGGTTATCACAGACGAACGATTACTAGCGAAAAAGAAGGAACGATATTGTCGAGAAAATGACCAATACGGGTTTATTACGGATAATACGCGAATTATTTCGGCGATAAGGAATATCGTGCGCGAATGTCCAGTGTCGTACGAGTAACGTGGAGGGGGTCGGGAGCTGTCGTAACGGTGTGGAAGGACGGGACGTACGTACGCCAGTGCGCTGTCCTTTCAGGGACGATATCATCGGGCACGAGTTAGTTGTCAAGTAGTTACCCGATAGACGATTTTTACGGACGTAGTAGAGGAATAAAACGTGATACAGCCAACTGACTCCGATTGTGTCCGAGAGACGAGGCGTAGAGCGGCGACCCCGAGCAAAGTGGCCGTCGGGGTTAACGAACGGAACGTGGCGCACGCTTATAGGAGCGGGTACGCGGGACGAGAGACGGACGCGGACGGATTGAGCGGGGAGCGCTACATCACCTTGTCGACGACCGTGTGCTTGACGTGCGCGTACACGACGGTGTCGGCGAAGAAGTCGAGCAGCTCGTCGACGCCGTTGTGCCGGGGCGCGTAACCGTACGCGAAGTCGGCCAGTTCGGCGACCGCTGCGTGCAGCACGTGCCCGCGGACGGCCGGGCACAGCTGCCAGACCCGGGCCACCGTGTCCCGGACGGTCAGCCGCTCGACGGCGTCGCTGGTGCCGAGCCGGTGCACCAGACCGTTGACGAACCGCCGGTCCAGGTACGGTTCCGCTTTGGCCGTGTCGAACCGTTGGCGATCCACGAACGCCCGGAACACCTGGTACACCATGGACGTCTGCGTGAACTCGGCCTCAGCCACGGATCCCGTCTCCGCCGATTCGTCTTCATACGACGTCGTCACGATGACCCTGCCGCCGATACCGCCGACCGCGGTCCCCGTCGTCTCGTCGATGATGGGCGTCGCGTACGAAGACGGTGGCAACGGTCGGAATACGTTCGCCGCGAACATTCGCGCGACGGACGCGTACACCTCCGCCGAATAATCTGCGATAGCCGCGGGCCGCCATTAGAATAACGTCGATATCGTCGCCGGTCCGTGACGTGTGTAGTGCGCGCGCGGCTTTTCGTTTTTCCTATTCGCGCGGCGAATTCTCGACGGCGCGTAAAAGCCGAAACGCGTTTGCGTTAATCCCGTCGCTCGCGGAACGAGTTTTTCGTAAGGCGTGGATAAACCGAAACAAATTCGACGACGGGCGTCCAGTGGTTGTTGTCATATAACAACACGCGACCCGACGTTTGGCTTTTCTGTATTCGCCGATTTTATCGATTCGTTCTTTTCGGAGGAATTACAGTGATAACGGTTAAAACGTGGCAATCACGATCTCTCGAGTAGACTTCGCGAACAATTCAAATCTGTTTTCGAATTTCCGAACGTATACTACGAGATCGATGGGTACGTTGAAAATAGGAAACGTATAAATTACCGTTTCGTTTCACACTTCGAATCCCTTCGTGGATTTATGTCAAACATATAAATAATTTTAACGTAATTATTTATCGTGTTCTTATACTTTTTATAATAAAAATAGTCGACTATTTACGAGTTCATTAAATGAACGTACTTTTAATATTTATTAAACCATTATATCGTTCGTCTTTTAGTTTACTCGAATTAAGCGAATTAATGTGTTTCGCGCTTCTTTTAAATGTTTTAAACATAATCGCTGAAATATAAATCGTATTCGCAAATTCTATTGAAAAATAAATATTTTTCGATTTCGTGTAAATAACATAAATTACTAGGAAAAATATAAATTTTACTAACTACCTTAATTTTTACAAATTCACCAGAAAATGTTTTAAAAAATATATCATTATAATGTCTGTAATGATCGCTAAATTAACACGCTTGATATTTACACAGAAGATGTATAAGATGTATAGTAACGCGTTTTATACAAAAATGATTAAACGTTAAATGTCTACGTCGTTTATGCGTTTAAAACTATTAAGGATATTAATTTTTAAAATTAAAAATATATTTAATACGCAATTTTTAATAAAAGCCAATTTAAATTAAACGATTGGTTTAGTTCAGACCGTATTATCCCATTCCATATTTTTTTTCAAACGAACATCGTATATTATTAATGTAGGATAAGCCACTCAAATTTTAATTAAAATTGCTTACTAAATAAAAAATGTAATTTATAAACGAAAACTAACAGTAATCAAAATTGTAATTACCTTCTACAGTATCTTTGTTCCACATTGAGTACAATAAATTCAAGTTATAAAATTTTCTTCCTAGTTGAACATCGTTGTACGATAAAAATGTAATACATTCCTTTATTAACTGTATAACAATCGTGTTTATATCTTTAGATTCGGAAAAATCGTCCATAGCTTCGTTATTGTTCATGGCTAACAATTTATCAACTTCCATTTAAATAAATTGAGAAATTGTGCGATAATATAGAAAACTATTATGTTGTATTTCGAAAACGAGTGTTATGTTTTAAACAAACAAAAAGTGATTTACAAGCTCACAGTGAATAACAACGAAAATTTAGGCATGACAACTGAATGTAAATTATACGTACACGTACATATATATGTGCCAGATAATTAAAAACTATAGTATTCCAAAGTCGTCGAATTAGATACGTGAACTAAAATAGGTACGTTTTAAAAGCCTAAATATGATCGACGCGTATTATTATTATAGTATTATTATTATAATATTACTATTATTATTATTATTATATTATTATTATTATATTACTATTATTATAGTATATATTATTATAGTATTAATATTCGTTCTAATAAACATATTATTGGACGTTTGTGTGCGTAGATATGTTACGCTGCGTTGGAGAGTTTAATATAGTTGTTGAGAATTCGAATACGATTTTTGATCTTACGAATATTGTTTACTTACATAATCGAAACGAGTGAATCTGTTTTGCGACTATTTGTTTAACGTTTGATACAAAATCCGCGACGTATAGCCTACCAATTTGTGTTTTAGGTTGAGTATTAGCATAGAAAACGACGCTTTGCGGAACATTTCGTTCACGTACCATAGTGTTACAAAAGAAAAAAGGGCTAACAAGCCGACCCACGATTCAATAGTCTAATAATAGTCGAACGACAAGTAACGCACAATTTTACGACAATTTACAATACAACGCGAACATGGTCACGGAATATAAACCACCTGATTATTCCCATTACTGACCAGATCCCCGATGAAACAGTCACGATTTCGTGACTTCTCGAATCTTTTACCGTTAATAAGAAATTCGCGTAATTATTTATTGTACCAACTTTTGTTCAGATCGTTTTTTCTAAAAGAAAGAAAATAAATCTAGGTAACTTGAAACATAATTGAATTGTTAAATATATATATATATATATATACGTATATGTTTGTTATATTTTAATGTTTTTGAAATGTTGGCTTTAATTCCAAAAAAAAGCTTTTGGGCAAGCCTACTAGTCTACATTCAGAACATTCTAACCTGTGCTCGCTATAATGTCCCCGGGCCGCCGACTGTTTTTCAATCCGCGAATAGCAATTCGTCGTTTAGCCGTTTACTAATATTTAAAATATACTTACGAATTTTAGACTGAAAATATTTCCAAAATCGAAATTGTATTAGTTTTATATTGATCGCGTTTCGGTATATTCATTCTCAATATTAAGCGATATTGGTTTAAAGGATACCATGTAAAAGGTTTTCAGGTTATACGCAGTCATATTTATTTATACACACACACACACGTGCAAACGTAAAAACCTTCTCGCAGTATTATATATTTAATATAGATGTCACAAATATACGTACAGTATACAATACGCGAGTATATACCTACACCGTTATATTGTCGAATTCACTTAATTCACTGTAACGCGATTAATTATCCCACTGTCACAACGTGCACGACTTTTCACTTTGACTTGACGTCGTACGCTAATGGCTTGTTTAATAAAATTCTCAGTTACACTATTTGCGCACAACCAATACGCTAAATCCCTATGTATTTGATATATATACACACAAACGTGGGTGTGTGTGTGTGTATAATAACGCGTAATACACATTTGGCGTCGGATTCGCGTACTGTGTACGCGATGAAAATGGGTAAATTTCAAAATGTATATTCCGAGATTGACTAATAACGGGTGTAAAAATTGACGAGTTTTCGGCGAAGCTAAAATGTACAAGAAAGCGTCCAATCGCCGTCGTTCGCGGTTACTTTAAGCGAAACGTTTCGATACATTCCTTTCCGCAAACCGTATTACGACGACGTGTACCACCGCCGAGGCATAAAGTAAATTACGCCGCGACGAAACTACGTTTCGGAATAAAGAAAAATACCGCGAACAATTTCTCGACTCCTGTTTCGGGAATACTGTCGACGGACTTTAACACGATTAATATCTGACGTCCAAATAGTTGTCACCGATGTGAAGTTCCGCTACATAATCTATAAGCGATATCGCCCAAACAATCGAGCGTTTCGTTTTCTTCCACCGAAATATTATTACCGGACAAAATATCCGGTAGCGATTTATCGAAAACAAGACGAAAACTCCTGAAATAAAATTGACCGTTGATTGTTTCGTTCGCGATGACAATCGTACGCATCACGCATATTACGTAGCGACTGAATAAATAACGTTACCCGTACAACGGTTTTGTTTCGAACGCGACGGTCGAAAAAAATCGGAACTCGGTCGAACACGATCGCTTTCAAATATGTAATTAGAAACGCGACGCGTAATAAATAATTTATTTTATGAACGATCGAAAAACATGAACTTAGTTCACTTTTAATGGAAAAAAAATGTCACCTAGTAAAAAAAAGTTACCGCGACACGACAAATAATAATGCATGTAAACACTTCAGATACTTAACGATTTATTTTGAAATAGATTACGGAACAAATATTACCGTATAATATATATATAGATATCGTCCATATTATACGTAACAATTCGATCGAAAATCAACCACTGCTAGATGCGTGACATAACCATAATTCGGTATTTTTATGCGAAATATACAAATATAAAACGTGCAAACGACCTACACTTTTTTAACAGAACATAACTTCAAACCGTAGTCATAATCTATATACTATAGTAATAAAATAAATTTTAATTGCGATACCTAATTATTCGTTTAAGAATATATAGAAGATAACAGGTACTTTACCAGTTTTTCCGTAAAATAAAAAAATTAGGGAGAAAACGTTATATAAAAATTAATTGTTACCATACATTTTATATTATTTTATTTCATAATTAATTTCTTTAGTTTAATTTGTTTTTTTTTCAATTTTATAGAAGTTTGGACGTTCATTTTTAAAAGTCAAATGGCGACTGCAATTTAAAACTTCGAAAATCGAAGAATAAATTAATTCGAATTATTTCGGCAGTAAAGAGTTGAACAGCGTTTAATTAAAAATGATCGAAAAACGACCGGATTTTCGAATAATTATAATATTAATTATGACCGATTGAATACGAATGTATTCAATTTTACTCTTATATATAGTTACAGTCAAAAATATTTCGTATAATCAATTATACTAATTTATACGCACGAGTCGGGTGTATACACTTTAAAACTGTAACCTATAAATATCGCTTATATGTTACAACGTCAATATTTGGTTGTGAAAATATATAAATAAATCACGAACCGATAGTAAAAAAAAAATAAAAATATATAGTTATAAATACGACTCTCGACGTCATAAATACGAAATGTATTCGACGTGAAAAAATAAAAACTCCGTACTATATCTAAGGATACACAACGAAACTACTCGTTTATCCGGAAAAGAGACGCCAACGACTAACGAGTAACATTGACGATCCGTTTCAAACGTATTGTATCCGATGAAGTTTTCGTCTATTAGAACCTAACCCCTCCTACCTATAACCGGGCAAATTGGACCGAGGTCACAAAATTGGAAACATGATTGAAATATAACGTTTGGACGATTTTATCGTAAACAATCGACGGTATTTTACTTTTAAAACAAGTTGAAGTTTGACGAATTTCGCGTGGACCGGAATATTAGTATTCATCTCCGACCTCTCCGTACGAGCGTACGGCCGATACGCGCTGATCAAAAAAATAGATAAACATTCTTAGAAACGAAAAACTTTGAATCGTGTTCGTCACGAAAAACTAAAACAAATGGTATAATAAAACCGAACACCGCCTTATTCGCTTTCCGTACTCGGAGACGGAGTTTAGGGTATTTTCACGGGCAGTGACGCATAATTTATCGCGTATTACGAATTTACCGGGTCGTAATAAATACCAATAAATAATACGACAAACCATTATTTATAAGGAACGAAATTTCGCGCGATAATCTACTTATATATATATAGACCTTATTTCAAAGCGCGTGTTCGATACGCTTCGCGTAGTTCAAAATAAATATTCGAGTCGCGAAGCGAAAATTGTTTTGTAATCGTTCGAGGGCCATTCTTTGTACCACTACGTAAGTTTCGTCGTTGGATTTCCAAAAAAAAAAAAATAATACCTAAAGCGAAAACGAAAAAACTACTCGGTAAGTACGCGGTATATTTTTTTTCGGAAAACAAAGAAACCAACTACGAATATTGTCGCGCGGGTTTTGATAGCCATAGATGTCTAACTTCGTCGGAGATTACCGTTTACCTATAACCACGTATATACCTATCGACCATACGACCATTCTCGGTACCGTTTGCCGCTGTTTGTGGCGTACGTATTTGGTCACGTAATACGGTCGAAGTGAAATATAAACGTCCCTTTTTTAAGGCGTTTACAATTATGTTAACAATTTTCGAATATAACGGGAAAACACAGCGAGTAAGTAGAAAAATCGATTTATTAAATTTCGATATTACGATAAAAATGGCGATGTCGTTCCAGTCCGCGAATATTAAACGTACGATAAATTCACGATTCGTGTAGCCCGATGTTACACGTATTGTTTACACGTGTCCGCGCGAATACCGCAAAACACCGAGCGTTAGTGCCGCGAATTACGAATAAATAGAATCGGCGCGGCCGTTAAGACTTACGTACCCAATTGGTCGCCGCCAATAGAGTTTACGCGAAAATGGCGAGTCGACCGACGCCGCTTGTGAAATGTCCTACGAAGCTCGAAAACGAGAAAAACGGAGGGATCACCCAAGAATACGTCCCCTAGTAACCCGCGTATAGTATCGTCGTAGGCTCCCACACACGGGGACGTGAACGGAAACGTAACGAGAAAACTGCTCACGGCACACACACACACACACACACAACACGCGCAATATAGACGGTTGATCCGGCCGCGCTAGAATCTTGTCGACCGTCGCGGAAGCACGAGCTTATATACCGGCAAAACGATGGCGACGGGAACACGAAAACTAAGGCGATGATAACCCCGAAAGACGTCGTGTTGACCACGAAACGAAATCCCCCACAAACGTATTTCTGAGCTATATACGCTCGCGATATTATATAGACATATACGTGTATATACGACGTTGCAGAGTGTTCGGCTTTCGATGTTTTCGTCTTTTCGTCCAATTTCGTCGATACACGTACATAAATATATATGTGTGTACAGCAACTTAATTCCTTCGCCTCGTCTCATCGGTTCGTACGGGCGTGTATGTCGCACACCCGGCGTTTGTTCTCCAACGTTTCCCACGGTTGTGACCTGAAAAACAAAACGGACGGTAATAATAACAACAACAATAACCGTGTTTTGAACTCGCCCAGAAACGTTATCAACGATCACTTGGCGTATATCGAAACGATTTCCGAGATAACAACGGCGATTCCCGCGTTCTTTCTGACGGACCATCCCGTGAACCAAACACACACACGCGCCGCACTCTCCGGTGCCCCGGCCGAAACGACCGTTTTTACGTTACCCGCCGACCGCGGGGGTACGTGCGTGTCTATTATGCGCAAAATCGGCTACAGTTTTAGAACGGGACGTGTGCAACGGTGCCGAATGATAGAGGCTGGACGGGGTGGGCCATTTTACGTTCCTGCCGAGTCCTATTTGACGCCAAGTCGTACATAAATTAATTTACGCCCGCGGGATTTATGGCGCGCTATAAAATCGTATATTACGTAATTTTACGTTCGCCGGAGTTTCCGGTCCGTGTACGTTTGTAATGACGCGGCTTTAAATTAGTCGTACGTTCTTTTTTTTTCTCGCGGCGGCGGTGTACGTATGGAAAATAAGCGTACGTCGAAAATGTCGAACATAAATAATAATTTTTCCGAAATACGGTCGTTAACGTTACGTTAAAATCATTCCAATTAAACACCCCCGGCGACGCGGAAACACTTTTCGGTAGACCGTTTAAAGTTCACGATTATTCGAATATTGAAGGAAAATATTTTTCGCTCGTCAAAAAGGCGAAAATAACTCTCTTAATATACCCTATAGTCGTGTTTATACTCGCGTTGTTTCTAATAAAATAGCGCGTGTATTTTTCGATCGTCGTCTTTTTAGAGCTCGAATAATGTAAGTACCCCAATAATAAAATATCGAATGTTCAGTAACTAAAATTGTCCGTGTTATTTAAAAACATAGGCAAAGGGTATCACAATTCTATCAAACGAGAAATACCGTACACGATTATCTTTTTGGGCGAAACTAATAATCGGTCTGTTGGGATATTTTATCGCTTCAGTAAATGGTAATAAGAAATTTAACGCCCCCCCCCAAAAAAAATGCATTCCTAACTACGGTAACGCAATACAATATTCATTTCACCGTCCGCCAAGTTAATAAATTGTACGATAGATATTCCGGGTGGTTAACATTAAACTCCAGTTTAAGGAACGCGCCTTTAAATACGTTAGCCATACTTTTGTTTAAAAAAAATACTACTACAGCTTAAAACGGTGCTTTCTGCGTTTAACAAAATTAACGGCTGTAAAATATATAACGTTCCGTGATATTGATAATTTACTAAAAAGTCATTTAGTTGAAAATATTTTTTCGAAACAAAATTGTAATTTCTTTATACAATATTAATGATCCGTTAAAATGTACAAAATAATCCCATAAGACAATTCAATTTTTAGACGTTACGCCAAAACAGCGTATTAAATTTAATATTACGAATATACGTATGTATATATGTATACGTTTATTCGTTTATAAATATTAATATCTTAGAAGTGGCTAATTTCTTTTAAGGAAGAAAATGTTTTTATTATGAGTCGCTGACATATTTTTGCGCCGCGGTTTAGATTTTGGTTGAAAAATATATGAGATGAAAAATTATTGCGTATAAACTTTTCGCTGGCTTAAACCTAAGTTAATTACTTATTTTTGCTTGACTCGAGTTTTTTCGCCTTATTATATATTCATAACTCGTTTTACGGTTTTAATTTTGAAGAGGTTGATATAATAATGCGTATGTACGATGTATCAACAAAACCAACACACGTCTACTAATTAATTCGAATAATTTATTTTACGTTTTGTAAATACCAAAAATACTATTGTGCGTCGTCCCGTAACGCAATTAGCAATACCCGCTGACGATAAATATTAGTGTAACGAACAATTTCGGTTTTGCTTAGAAATCGATTAGATCTATCCTAAAACGATAACGAAATTATTCGTACACGTCGTGCTTCAAATTGATATTTTATGCTAATTGGAAATAACTGGCGGGCTAATGAAAACGGCTTGAAATAATTCGTTTGCGTATTTAGCCGCGTATTATTATTTATCTTTTCACTCGCAGCTCTTAATTAGACTTACCGAGATTTCCTCAAAATGCGTCCCATAATCTTGACATATACCTGACTAGTCTATTCTTCTAGGTTTATTAGACAAAGCACGATTCATAGGAAACACGGCATATTAATTATCGTTGTTGTACATTATGTTACGGCGAAACTATACCGTAGTGCTAATTTTCTAAAACGTCGTAATTAGATGTAAATCGCCTTGAAATATGTTCAAATTGTAGCCGCTTGGTTATTTTCGGGTCGTGCGAATATTGTGCACTCGATAATTAAAAATATTAGGCGCGTCGTTTACGTTTATTGTAATTTGGTTTTCGGATACCGAATTGAAGCGTGAAACGTATCGATTTTACGATGACGCCTGTTTGTCTTGTCCGTGGACAATTTTTCGAGCGATCTTGACACGCGCTACATACCGGTAACAAATTATGTCCAGCCAGTGCGTTAGTTGACGCGTATTTTCATTTTCTCCGTTGTTTCTTTGAACGAAACAGTAATAGCGCCAAAAACCACCGGTGTAATTGTCGACATAATCAGTTTGGGCGTGGACGATTTTCGTATTTTTTTAAAAACTTAACACGCGATACAAATTTAAACGCGTATAAATACGTCGACGATATTCGTCGTATTCAATTACTATAATAACGTCACTCGTCGTCGCTATTAAATTCAAAATAATAATTTAACCCTAAAACGCCGGTCTACGTATCATATTTGAACCACCCGCGTTACCTTTTTATATAATTATTTTTCACGCGTTATTTTATACGTAGATACTTGTGTGTGTGTGTATTAATTTATGTAGAAATATCCGTGTTTATTGGCCATTAGGACGTAATAATTTTGAAAATAATCGATTTCCTACGAGCGAAATATAAAAAACCCCTAAGCTCGAAACCGAACGCGAATTTGTCGACCGCTTCCCAGCAAACGGTTGTTACATATTAAACGTTACCGTTGCGCTCAAGTTCGGAGTGGCATTGTAGTTTTCTCGAAACGTTCTTCCAAGCGACTTATAACATTTACCCGGCTGTCGTTTTTCCGCTCGTCGCGTCTCGAGTGTCAAACGTAATGTCGTACGTACGGATATGACGTGTGGGGGCGGCACCGGGGGGGGGGTTTACTCGATCATTATTGCCTGTCGGAAAAACAAAGTACCGGCGCGCTTGGACGAATGTTTAACGAGCGTGACGACAATTGTACGTGCAAAAAACAAAAAAATAAGTAATCCATATGATAGCTAGCTGCTTATAAATGTATATATATATATACCCGTAAACAATTCTATCGTAGACGCGACCAATATTTGCGGCCTCGAATGAAATCCCGCGAGAATTTCTGCGGACGAACTCGTTACTATTTACGTATATATATATACATATAAACGTACATTGCCTGCGACGTTTCTCCGTGCACGCATATTTTCCGGGCACGCCGCCCCGACGTCGGTGTTCGCTTTCCCGGCACCGCCGCCGGCCAAACCGAAGTCGAAGCCACAAGTGTCGAGGGATCTATTAGTCACTTCAACAGGCGGCGGGGGTGGACTGCCCGACCGCGTCCCGTATGACTGTGATCGTTGCCAACTAAACTGGTGTAACGTTTAACGGTTCTATCTCTAGTCCCCCTAGCCTCGTACTTCCACGAAGGCATTCCTCCGCAGACACTACCGACATATAGGCCGTCCGACCCGCGCCTTTCGGAATCACGTGTCGTGAACGGCGCCAACGATTTCGCGTCGAGAAACTCGCCGACCGGGTCGACCCGTGAATAACGATAACGATAATGAGCGCGCGTTTATCGGGTCGAGTGTGCTGTTTGGTCTCCAGATCATTGCGTCCACGGGAGGGGGGGGGCACGAGCACCGCCGGAACACGCGGACGAAATGGCGACCGACTTTTACGCGTGTCGATCGTCTCTCGCGAACTTTGTCCGATCGCCCGTTTCGTAAAACGCCCTAACACCGTTTTAGAAATACGTGTCCATGATTTTTTCCGCGTAGAACATCGTAAGCACCTTGACGAATATAGAAATACTCGAGGAAGCATGTCTGTCCACACTATAAGCGATTCCATTTGTTGCTACACCGATAAATCGCCAACGGCAAATCTCGTTAAATTGACGAAAACTGCAGAGGAATATTGACGGAAGATAAAGTAAACGCGTTAAGCTATATCGCGCCTCACGTAAAAATGAGGCCAACGGGGGACAATTGGATCGCTGATCCTATTTTTCGTCAACAACGCATTCTGGACAGATAAGCGTACTTCGCGTACTTGGGGCCAATATTTCGAACATTGTATTTCGATAAATTTTTATTCTTTAAAAACACCTTTTTCGATGCACACTTATCACTTACGATGTAAGAAAAAATGAATATTTTATCCAATTTAATCGTAACGTGATTAAGTTATTTATTAAAAATCGCGTATAAACACGATTAATGGTTCGAACGATTAAAGTATTTTTTAAATATTCGGAATATATATTAGTTGTTGCGTAATAGTGTTCAAAATATTATACGAATACTATTATCGTAAGTTAAATATTCTCAAATACATATTTTGTACGCTGTATGTTAAAAAAACCGAAATACCTATTATAGAAATACTTAAAAAAATTATTTTACTCGAGTACGGTACTTCGCCGTAGCTTAACTATTACTAATTTTATTGATCGGCGAATGAAAAATGAATACGTAATTAGTTATTTTTAACTTAACGAGACTTTACATTAAGTTCGTGCGTTCCTTAAATGTTTTCTTATTTTAATGTAAGCCTCGAGGGAATACCATTAAAACGAAAAACGTTTTTTGTTCTTTTTGTTAAACATGTACGTACCTTATAAACGTCAAATTTTAACTTAAGACACTGACAATTTTTATCTCGGAGTCGAAAGTTTGGAAAATTGATGTATGGCCCGATAAAACCGGTGTTTTTATATACGACGATAAATTGTACGTCTGGGAAGGGGTTTCTTAAAGTGGACAAACAATTTAGCTGGTGAGATAGATTTATGGTGTAAACGTCTGTAAGTTCCTCCCGTACCACTGGTTTAAGGCAGTCTTCGTAATTTAAGGTCTGGCGGGAATTGCGTGTTTTTGTCATGCCCCTTGCTCTCACACTTCTGCGCCGGCCTCTCCGAAACATCCCGTCCTTCGGACGTTTCCTTTGTTTTAATTAAATCGGCAAGTGACTGGGAAAAAATATCGCCTGCCCAATTAAATAGACTTTCGTTGTACAGCCGTCTCGATTTCAATTTGTTAATACAATCTCGATTAAGCGATGGCAGCACATAAATTATACATGGACTATCATTAAGGCCGTATTTCATTACTGCCGTAAATAAACGCAAAGCGAAAAACCCGTAAACATTTTTGTGTTCTTATTAATTTTTAGTAAACGGTTTAATTATTCACTCGTCTACTAATAACCGACCCTCTTAAAGGATATATACGCGTATACGTATTTTAGTTTAATAAACATTGTCGCAAAAGAAAAAATTAACATAAGCCGACTTTTACGATAATAACAACAGTATACCGTTACGTCTGTGATTTTAATTAACCGTTTAGAATGTTAGACTTGCAAGCCTGCCCGTTAATTTCAAACAAATAAAACGTCACCGTCTAATATTTGTAGTCTTCAATCGCGATCGCGCTAAATTATAGGTAATACGTAAACCGATGTCGTTCTGATATTTTGTTTCTCATAGATAAATTGGGAACGACGAAAACATTGGCCGTGGTTGTTAATAATATAGCGTTTGTTGCCGGGAAAACTAAATGTATACGACTAAGCTAATTGAATGGCGTGTTTCCAAAAGCGTTATCGAAATTGAAATATTTTCCGCGGTATAACCTCGAACGCCACGACTGTCAATCCTACCGAATCGCGACGGAAGTACGATTGACTTGATTCGAACACGCATATTTTCGTCAAAAGTACCCTAATAATTAACGGGTTTTTCCACAGTTTCTTTGTTTCACCCGGTCGTTTGGATAAAAAAAAGTTATTTCGGGATACCGTATTTCAAAAAAAAAAAAAATATATATATATCGGTTTCCCGTGGTCGCCGTAATTCACGGAAAATGGACCGTTCAACTTTTTTGATTAATATCCGACGGTTTACCAATCTTTTAATGGAAACGTACGACAAAGTGCTAAAGATGCGTACATCTCCGTCCAGACGTTGTCCGCGAACCGTTTTATTATTACTCTTTCGATTCAACGTTCGCTCCTGTTCCTGCTTTTGTCCACACCCGTGCACCGTATTCTACACAGACCACGGAGCCGCTACGCGTACGATGGCCAATTTCAACGATCCAGCGTATACGTAACACGGGACGCGTGTTTGAAATTCGACGTACGCGTACGATAAATGCTAACGACCATATTCCCGTGGCCCGTAGCGCAAAAGCGCGTCGTATTTTCGCGACGAATTAAGCCGCGGCATCACGATCGTCGTAGGTTACAATTCGATTAGCCAGACTGTCGCTATCTGTATCGATATTGTCTACCCGATGATAAAAAAGGTCCGGTACGGTAACCAGCGGCGTGAATTGGTGAGGTGAGAAGATGGCAAGGATGCCGCTCTCACACCCCCCCCCAAAAAAAAAAACCGAAAATCGTGGAACGGTGACTTATTTTGGATGCTTACCAATAATCCGGGGAACCTCGTCGAAAATATTACGATTATTCACGTCGGAGTGCGTAACTGTAATTCGGTACCGGATAGTGTACGCGTAAAACGGATCGAGCTTACAGGGATTTCAACCGGTTCGGAAATGTTCGTTCACTACGCACGACGACGGAGTAAACGTGCGGCGCGTTTACATAAAAATGCCGATATCGTTATTAATCGCCGGCTGCTCGCCCCCGTCCGTTCGTTTTTATTTTCGCGAACTTTCCGACAGTACGCGTTCGTCACGCCGTCCGACGGCCATTCCTCTCCCCCCAGTGCCACGGTCTGATTTCCCTCCCGTCGGTCGGTCTAAATACGGCCGCGTATTATTTGCGCTCGATGGGTCTTCGAGCACACGTTTTATTTATCGTACGTAGGCGGCGCGTCCGCCATCGAATCCAATATAATAAATATGCGCGTGTTTGTACACCGTGGCAGAGATAATGAAAACTTAAGACTCAGACAGGACGCGCATAAATGTACAGAGTATTGTATACACGTGCGATATTCGTTTCTCGCGATTCCAATCTGTGTGGCGACAACAATGGACCTTATCTTAATTTTTTTTTTTGGAACATTAAAAATGAAGAAACTTTTTCGAGCGTTTCCCCGTTTCAATCTCTTTGACATACAAGTTTGCAGACGTTAGGAAAACGAAAAGGAGTGTACTCGACCTCCGAGCGCAAACAATATTCAACGACTCGGCGCAAAAACGTAAGATAAACGTAATTTGTTCCTCGCGCGTTTTATTTTCCGTACGCAAAAACGAATACGGAAATTATTCGTCTATATAACGGATACGACGAACTGCTTGAAAAACATTTACGGTCCATTTATAGAGGCACTTGATGTCTGAGTGGGCGACAAATTTTGAGACATTCCCAAAATAATATCGCCGAAATTCGTTCGTTACTCTGTTCGACAACAACACGTACTCGGAAAAAATGTAATCGATTTATTTTTTTAATAATCGAAAAAAAAATTGGAATTCGCGTTGTACGTATTTTCAAAGTTGCGTTTCGTTTTTTCCAAAAAAAAAAAAAAAGCGAAAAAATCGTTTTTAACGAGTTATAAATTCAACGTGTTCGTGTAAATTACGCGCTTTCCACTGAAAATTGATCATAGACGGTAAGTCGTTACACTCCAAACTTTCACGCGCCCGTTGTTAGTTTTGAACTTTTAAAATGAGTACCGATACGGACCGTTCCGTCTTCGACGATTATTATCATCCAAATTGGTATCCGATATCGGTCGAGCGTCTGTTCACAATCGTTACCGTAAATATCCGTGTAAATTGACACGGTCATGTCGACGAAACCGTAGCGCCGAAAAATGTACACGGGGTAAAAACGCTCGCCGATAAAGTCGCGGTCGACGTAAACGTCGGTGGCCCCGGACGCACGCTGGACGGGAGAGCGTCTACACGCCCTTAAAATTTCGAAATTTTTTTTTCTAATCTGTTCGTAAAAGACGAACGCCGGACGTTCGATTTGTAATCGGCCGGTACACTTAGTAAATTATTCGGTTTCGTCGTTAAACGGGCGTAATTGTCGCGATTATGAAATTGTTACGTTTATACGTTACTCGCGCCGACTTGTAGGATGATATATATGTGTGTGTGTTTTTGTTCTTATTTCTTTTGTCGCGAGAGAAACAAAGACGTTAAAAAATGTACGAAAAGAACTAAAAAGGAGAATAATTATTTTAATTTTCCGGCGTAGCCGGACGGCGGTGGCGGCAGGGCAATTAGTGTTACGTTACGAATACCATTACCGTCCGACAATTATTATTTCGTGCCGGCGAATTTCGGTCGTAAAACCGTTAATGAGGTGTCCGCCGGTAAATTCTGAAAAGTTGAAATATTGGCCGTTTATAGGCGGAGAACTACTTGAGAATGTTAACTCGTTCGGAAAATCAACGGCGGGCCCTCGGCCGCGGATAACTTTTTATTTAATAGCTTTTTCTTTAACTGCCGGCCTTTTTTTCTTTTTCTTTTTTTACGCACAATGCCCGGTAGCTCGCGCTTATTTCACCTTAAATATTTTCTTTTTCGCTGTCGGTCGAACGAAGCGCGGACCCCATATAATAAACTCGGTTAAAAAGTTCGTACACGGCCGTACGGAGACGATTTTTCTTCTCGTAAAAAGTTTCCGTTTTTCGGTCCAGTCAGATATCCCATTTGTAAACGGCGCCCAAAAATGTTGGAAACGAACGTCAATCGTCGTCGTTCGGCGGCAGTCCGCCGTTCCAAACGCGGATTTCGGGCGTCGCGTCGATATTGAAAACGACCACCGCGCGGCTTTTGCCGAAGAATATCCCGACCGTTGGGTAACGTGGTGTTGAGGAAACGGGAACGATACTACTGTAGCGCGACGTTTCTCACCGTTCGTCTCGAAAAAGTCAAAATATTCGGTTTTTAGACCTTTGGCCGACAATGGTCGTTTTATATCCCGCGAAGAACACCTGTGCCCTAACCGAATACCGCGGCAGTGGCTTTCGTCGGCCGAGTTAACCGTTTGTGTTTTCAACGTACGTTAACGTTTCGAATTCAAACACGTTCCGTTCTCGTGCGATTCCGTCGCAATTGGTTTTTCGAACGCGTAAAAATGAACGATTAACGTGCACCGTAAATGCGTATAACGCCGCCACCGAAATCGGACGTTCCCAATTTTCGCGTAGACGCGACGTACTCGTTTGTTTCAAACGGTCTTCGCCGAGGGAGCAGGGAAACGTGCGGTAAAAATGAAACGTTCGTATCAAAGACGTTCGCGTAAAAAATTCGAGAACCACGCCCGACGGAATTTAAAAATAAATCGGCAATTGCGGACGGTGGGAAACGGTTTTTATCAGAGCTCTCGTACGCAAAATTCTATTTCTAATCGCCGTTTCCCTAAAACGTTTATCTTTATTCGGCACCGAACGGCGAATTTAACGCCGTAATTTACGTGTCTGAAAAAAATAAAGCGTATAATATACGTGTATATATATATTACACACACACATATATATTGTCGGTAATTCAATCACAAATGTATATTCGCTAAAAAATTTAACGACGCGACGTTGTTCGGGTGTATTATTCTATTCCGAAAAATTTCGAAAACTATAAAAAAAATTGGTAAATTACTCTCGCGCGAGTATATTTCTATAACATTAAGTCATACGACTCGATTGGTGTTACGCAAACACAAAATATACAAACGCTGAAGAGTTGACGTACACAATACCAGCAATACAGTAATCCCTTAACATTCGCGGGGGTTAGGTTCCCCAGGATAACTGCTGCGAATGTTAAGTCTGTTATCCCGCAGGGGGATCATGTGCCATGGTGACAACAATTGAAATACATTTTAGAATTTGCCGCTTGCAGACGCACATTCCCCCAACTAATTTGATGTTGCGCTGGTTGACATTTTTTGTAATTCTCGAACCACCCTTTGCTCTCGCTTGGAAGTCAATTTCAGAACGAGAATTTGTATTAATCGTATTAAACAGTTTTTTAGCTTTTACTCCGATCAAAGTTGAACTTAATGGCATTATCTTTTAAGACATGTCTTCCATCCGTATGCTTAAAGCCTGTTCGGTGTCTTCGAGCACTTTGTTTCGAATTTAAGACACTCTTTTTGATAACACTACACTGGTCCTGATGGATTTTTCTTTAGCCTCGATCCGTGGATTCGTTAATGTTATAAAAATGGCCCACAAAAACGAAAATTTCTCCCCGCTCGCAATTTGTTCAAAAATTGTTATCTTTTCACTAAGGGTCAGGACCTTCTTTTTTACATTTTGGAAAAAGAAGCATT
>JAIPRN010001561.1:0-43261 GCA_025469175.1 Geopemphigus sp. TES_GeoC_2020
TATTATGAGGAGAGAAGATTCAGAAGCAGTAAGAACAGTTATGAAATTGAGTGTGGAAGGAAGAGGAAGAGGAAGACCAAAGAAGAAGTGGCTAAACACAATTGAGGAGGATATGAGGATTGCTGGTGTGTGCGTCGAGGATGTGGGAGATCGGGGCAAATGGAGATTTAAGACTAAGGTGGCCGACCCCAAATAGATGGGAATAAGGCGAGGATGATGATGATGATGAATTTAAATCTAAAATAAATATATTTAGTAGTAGTAATATTTTATTAATTACAAATATTGAATTCTTATATTCATTTTACGATTAATTAAACAATATTTTATAAAAATCATAGTCTTTGTGATGTAAATGTTCATAATAAAATATAATGTAACTATATCCTATAAATATTTTATATTTTTCTTCATAGAAAATAATTTAAATTAAATACAAATAAACAGTTAATCATAATTCGTTTAATTTACGTGTTCAAAACTTGTTTATTTAGTTTTAGAGAAAAGAACAAGATGGATTTGTTTTCAGTAAAATAAAAAATTATGGGGTTATTTTTCGTACAAAATCACAGAAAAGCGTTTTAAAAAGTTTTCGGGAATAGTTCTTCTTGTATTTCTTATCGTAGAGTAAAATCTAGTTAGTTCTCAGAGGAATTTATATGCCGTGATTTCAAAAATATACAAAAGGGTGTAGATCCAAAACTTAAAAAGACCAATTATTATTTTATATGTAAAACGTGAACAAACGCTGTATATATTTTATTTTAAAAATTATTTAAATTCCATTTGTATTTATTAATTAAAAAATATATATTATAGAATAATCTCGATAATTTTTTCGAGATTTTTTTTTATTGTTATATTTTTTTACTACCAAATTAAATATGAAAACCATAAAAATATTTATTTTGTTATATATAATTTAATTTAATTTATAATTTGTCGGAGTTTAAAAATATATTAACGAGCATATATACTCATAGATAACAACTATAGTATATAGTATAAAATATATTCGAAGAAATTTGACGAATGAAATTTGTTCCAAAATATAGTTTTCGTTGCAACCATAATTGAACACTAATTTCATATTTGTAAGAACAATTTAATAGTAATATATCTTTAAAATTTCAATAGAATATTTTGGATACGTATCTTAAACAGAAAACAGATCTTCATTAAATTGTTTAAAATTAAAACTCATTTTTGACGAATTGGCTTCAAATAGATCATTTGATTTGATTTGATTTTTAATGATAACATAGACGAGAAATTTTCGTTTAAAAATTCAAAATGTTATCATGGTTCACAGTTTAGAAACCTCTATATTTGAACTAATATATATATAATATATAAAAATGTATACAAAAAAATCGCCGATATTTTTTATAATCTAAAGTATATAACAATCGATAAAACACACTATCAGTACTTTGAAAAAGTCTATATATTATTACTTAAATAGATGACTCAATTGCGTGTAAAAGTATATTGCAATATCGTTATGTTTCTAAAATAAATAACTAATGGAATTGATTAAATTATAATTATCCGATCAATTATCAACGCGAACTCTATAATTAAAATATCTCTTTAAGTGTATTTCTTATGTAAAGAAATAAACGAGCATATTTTCTCTAATACTTAAAATACTCGAATACACTCATTACTACATGATATTGAAATTTTATCATAAATTTACTATCTTGTTGTATGCTAAATAGTAATGAAAGGTAAAATTCTTAATTAAATTTTTAATATTTATTAAAATTTTATTTTATTAAGAGTAAACTTAATACGATCGTTTTTAATGTTTATTTTTATGGTCAAAATTAAATGTTAATCGCTGCTGTTCTAACTATTTAGAGGTTCGTAAATTATAGATACAAATAATATTACATTACTATCAGAATTTTTCTCACAATTTTTGATTATTTGGTCAATAAATTAACATAGAAATCTAAGATTTAACGTTTATTGTTGTCGTGAAAAAATTTAGTTTTTTTTTATTCAGGTTTGACATTTTATTAGAATTAAATATAAACGTATAATTTTATTATCTCTATAGAGTGTCTACCTGTAAAAATCAAATAATTAAGATTATTTAAACACTATTTAATAAAATTGTCAATAATTATCAACGAATTACGTTCAGATTGTTTGTATATTTCAATAAAACATAACGATTGATAATTTTCAGATGTCAAAAGACAAGCATTATTATTATTAACAGTACGGGTGACTATTTTAATTACATGATTGTAATTATATACAGAAACTTCCATAACAATCCTATTTATAGTATCTATTTAGACGAAAACGAGTTTATCAATCACTAATTAGTACTGAACACTTCGTGTTTTTTATTATCAAAAACTTCTATTAGTATATTGTTCATCAAATAACATGACAAATTGTGTAATCTGTTAAGGTGTTTTTATTTCAAATTTAATTACTTTATTGTACCTAAAATGTGTATAAGCTATATCTAATAGACGTAATTTTTGTCTATTCAACTATGTATAGTAGGATTTTAACAATACTTCACCTTATTAAGATAAAGAAAAAAGCTTTAAAATTATATATACTATATAACAACTATACGATTGATTAGCCGAATATTTTTATAAAACGAAACTAATATAAATCGTAGATTAGTATTATAAAATAAATGAAAAGTTAATATAATATTTGAATAAATTAATAAACACTTCTGAACTCTCAAAGTTTGTATGTGATTGAACATATATATTTCAAAGTACAAATACACATATATAATAATCGTTATAATATATTAAAGTATAAATATATTATAATATAATAATAATAGAATCATTATTATTCATCATCATTATTATTATTCTAATAATAGAAGCATTATTATTTTATTTTAATTTTTCATAATACTGTTGTCGATTTTTATTGCTTATATTATATATTATTATGTTCCACAAGGATTTATTATTAACATTTTAAATTAGTTTATAGGTATGATGTTTAATGATGTTTAATTATTGTTACTAATTTAAATTTTAAATAATTGTAAGAAGTTTCGTATGTAACAATATATTACTAAAGCAAAAACACTTTATTAAAATTATTAATTATTTTTTACAAAAAAAATACATATATTAATTTTTCATACGCACACGCATATAATTATTTAGCGGGTATAAATACTGAAAGATTTAAATTCCATATAATAAAGTATTGTACAATATATTCTGTACTATATAATTTATACAATACAATTATTTTTACTTCAATCACCTTTCCATATAATAAAATGTATACAACTGTTTTGGGTTTATTGGTTATTGGTATAAGTAGGTATATAATACATTTTAAAATAGTCAATCCGTTTTTAAAATTGTAATATATTATTTATTTTATAGAAAATATCGTCGCAAACTATTTTTAATAATGTAACTATTTTAGAAAAATTAGTTTGTGAACTATATAATAGTTTTTTCGTTGAGTTTATAGTGGAAATTTTAGTAAAATTATTTTGTAAATATTCCACTCAATTCGTCTAAACTTTTATAACTTAAGCTAGTATAAAATAGTGTTTGTTTAAAACTCGACGTTGTATATAATAAATGGTGCAGAATTTTATGAAAAATATTTTGTACGTAAATTGTAAATACCGTTCAAAGTAAAAAGAGGTATACTCTATATAAAAATAAAAGGTGTGTTAATTTTATAGTGCTTTGTAAGAGGCTATAATAATTTTGAGTGTATGAAAAAATATAATTTATAAGTACCTACCTATATAGAAAATTATAAAAATATTATATTACCAAATTAATTAATGTTCCGAAATTATGATTGTTTAGCATGCTAACAAAAATATCATAAATGCATATATAAATATAAATATTTCAATAAAAAATGTGACAAATAAATATAAATTTGTTCGAGAATGGTTATTTTCAAATGTTAGAATAGACCATTTATTATAACCATTTATTATAACGACATAAATAATAGTTATTAATATAAAGGCGTGAGTAAAATGTATTCGGTAATACTTTTGTATTTGAGTTTTATCTATAAAATAATTCGACGAATTAATTTTTCTATGATATGCAAAAAACAAACCTCCTCACTAAATATTATCATACAATTCCTTAAATAGGTATAATGAATTAAAATTAGGTTCTCTTTTCGGTTATTACCTATAACCTAATCTTTATCTAAAACAATTATTGACCATGTTAACGAAATATTATACAGATGCGTCTTTAGGGCGGCTTTGAAATGCTTATGTGTGTGTTTAATACCGTTTAACTGTCAAGAGACGATAACATGCGTGTCAACAGTTAACACGTGTATAGTAATATATGTAAATGATAAATTACGTGTTTTTGTTAACACAGTATAATAATGTTTTAGGAAAAAATAAAATCGAAAATGTAACAGCTTACGGTGTATGTACCAAAAAGTATATAAACATATGTTTCTTATTTGTAATAATTGAACTGTGTTTGACACAATTTCAAAGTACATACGAGGATTTAAAATTTTATGAGAATATAAAAAATGTTAAATTGGCCGTAAATTATATATATATGTGTGTGTGTGTGTGTGTGTGTGTGTGTGTGTGTGTATATGTGTGTATGTAACCTTATAAGTTACAGCTTATAAGTTTAAAATATATCTCGAAAATAATTAAAAAGCGTAAATACGTATAACCTGTAAACGCGAAAATTATTACTTTTTAGAAAATCCTTTAAGAACGAAAATTATTATAATTTTTAATTAATACAATTTTGAAAAATTATTAAAATATTTTTTATTTTTTTATTATATGATGTTTTTAACGCATATTTGAAAATTAATATCGTACAACTCATAGAAATTATAAAATACTAGTATCGTGAAAGTTTTTAACAAATTACGTTAAATAAAAAATATAAAAATTCAACGCGTACAATAAATTAATAACGTACGTACATTTCTTATTGATATTCAAACATGCTATTATCCGTATTACTAAAATTTTATTATTTTCTCTGTTTCTAAAACGTAGTTAAACACATATTAACAAACAAGTTAATAAGTTAAGTCTTTGTTAGAAAATTAAAATTAACCTAACTCTTTAACTTAATGAATTACTCGGTTAAATATTAACTTTATTTTAATTTTACATATTTCTTCTTGTAATCTTTTAAAATCAAACTGAAGATATTAACGTAAATTAAGCTAATAGTATTTTACAAATTATATATTTTTGAAAATAAAGTACGCGGGTGTTTATGTCTTCGGTCAACTCGACGTAATAATAATTTAATAAAAAGTTAAGTATTTATAATTAATATTATGTGTACCACCGATTCGTACTCGCAATACTTTTGTCCGAATACTTTATTCGTCATTTACTAATTTTTCGGTTTCGTAATCGGATCTTCTATATATAACTTAACGTTTACACGAAAAATGAATAATTTGTCGTTTAATATCGTGTCGTTTATGATTATGTCTTTATGATTTTATTATTACGATCTATATTATCGTTATTCGATTTTATCAATTCATGTACTCGCTATTTAAATATATCTTGTCGTCATATCTTAAAGCACCTTCGTCGTGTTGCACCCGTCTTGTAATATTATATGTGTACGTGAAATTATGTTTAAAATTATCATATACCAATACTTTACCTCCGTTAATCGTGATTTTTTAGACATTTTTCTGTAACCGTGTAATATTGACAATGATCGCAATCGATTTATGTATATATGGAAAGGGAATTACATACAATAAAATTGTAGTTTTGAAATTGGTAAATAATTGCCCCATATGATTTGGCAGATTGACACAAGATTTTCCTTATATAGTTTGTTTAACGTACGATAAATATCACTTAAAAAATTAATAATTTTAATATTCCGTTCTTACACCATTTTCGACGGAATTTTGCGTTTAATAGAAAACAGTAACGTCCTTACTATATAAATATATATAAAAGACGGGATAATTTAATATCGGTTCAACGAATTGTTGTTTTACAAATGAAAATAGCAAACTAATATATAAACTCCAGCCGACCCATTCGACAACAAACGATTCTGTTTATACTTCGTTCTATAATTAGCTTTAGTTATATAATATTTCCCATCTTATTTTGTTATTATCCTGCTCCTCTACGTTTAAGCGACTTCAGTTAACTGATAACTTTTTTCAATTCTATCGAATTCACATTCTTTCCTCCATTTCAACGCTCCTAAATTATTTTTATAAATTTCTTTGACTCTGAAAGTTTCTTATTCTAATTCACCGGTCTTTTTCTCGAAATACTTCGTTAATTATCATTTTTTATCGTCAACCAGTTAATAATAATCGCTTTCTACATTTTAAGATATTATTATTTATTTGGAACAAAAAAAAAAGAATTTCGAAAATGTCAGCGGAGATACACGTCCTCGATAATAGCGAAAAATACTTGGTACGAGTGGTTATGGTGGTGCGGGTGGTTAAGGGTGACGGGAAAGAAAACGAAAATACACCGCGGGCCGGCGGTATGTAAAATTCGGCGGCGGAGCGGACACCGATGTTGCGAGGATCGTCGCGAACCGACCACGACCGGCGGCTACCCACGGAACCAACCGGCCGCGATTGGCGGACGAGTTATGTCGCGGGAGTGGCCTCGAGTACGCCCGTTTCGTTCCGCCCGTCGGTACGCGGCACACGAATCCCGTCGGCACTACGCACTGGGCCGCACCTCGTCAGTTGTAATCGATCGCGCGCGTCTTACGACATCGTCGGGCGTATACAATAATATATTACACACGCTCGTGCGCGCACACACACACACACACACACACACACACACACGCACGCACAGTCATTCGTCACACCTCAAAAAGTAGTCGGTTTTTTTATTTTTCGTTTTTATAACGTAATAATATAATACGCTCTCAACATTATCCACGCGCGTACACACACACACACACACACACACACACACACATACGACGCAGAGTGCGCGTTATTGCGGACGTACCACGTACGTCGTTTTATTGTTTCCGCGTCGACGACGGTGCCACGGTAGTGTGTTCCGCTGTGACGTACGGTTAACGCGTACCGGCGACGTGCGTACCGTCGTATTATTATCGTACCGTGTCTGGTGACGCGAACGCGCGTTTTCTTCTTCCCCTGTCCGGTCGCGTGGTCGGTTAGTTAGTGGTTAGGTGTCCGCGACATTCGCACGACCGGGAGTTTCACCCGTCGGCTCTACAATCGGAATTATTTATGTACGCGTATTATTGCCGTACGCATCCATCTGCCCCGGCGGAACTGGACACGAAATGAACGAGTCGGTTACGGCTTGTGGTAGCAGACAGCTGCAGGTCGGCGGTAGTCTTTCGTCTTCGTCGTCATCGTATCATCACGGACACGGTAACAGCGGCGGTGGCGGTGGCGGCGGCAGCGACGAATGCGCCACCGAATCACAACCGGCCACCGTGACCGGATCGTGGACCGCGTACGGTCACCAACCCGTAATCTCCGCCGGTTATCACCATCATCACCATCATCATCATCCGCAGCAATTGCAGCATCAGCAGCAGCAGCAGCAACATCAGCAACAGCAACAGAACCATCATCATCAATTGCAGCAACACGGAATGTCGGCGGTGCCACCGTCGCCGACGCAGTCATTGTTGCACCATCATCACCATCACCACCAGCCGACCGCGGACGGAAACAGCGGTTACGCTGTGTGGCCCTCGACCGTCATGCAGTACAGTAAACGGCGACCGTCGTACGCCGATGATGTGGTGCAGCAATACCATCACCATCACCCGCATCATTCGCACCGTTTACAGCCGACGGACGCCGAAGCAACTTTGCAGGCCGTCGCGGCCTACAACCCGGCGGCCACGTCCACCGCAGCCGCCGCCGCGGCCACGTGCCCGTCACCTCCAGGCACGTCATTAGATGAACCGTCGTCTGCGGCCGCTTACCAGACGGCCGCCAACGATTACAAGTATTGGCCGCCCGTGCAACACCAACCGTCACCTACCGGCACTGGACGAGTGAGTCCGTACGGTTGGATGAAAAGGGTCGAGTACCAAGATCGTCCTCAACCAGGTGCGTTGTAAATTACGTGTAACGAATATTGTATTTATCCCCAACGAGTCGTACACAAATTAAAAACTATTCTCGGGTAACAAATTACGAGACTGGACATTATTTTTTTAAAACGTTATAGAAATTAAGTTAAAATGTTATATGCAAACTGCGTTCGTTTCGCGTTTCGTTTATTTACTAAAAATGTCTACGACGTCTGAGATTCCGGTATAGCAATTGGAATGATCTAAGTGATAACCTCCCTGTTACAGCATTACGCGTTATTTCACCGTTGTCGTGACCGTATAAAATATACGCGTATTTTCTTATTTCGTTTTAAATATAACACCACGATGTGTTCCGTGGTGCTGGAAGGCAACCATAATTGTGTGTTACACTTTATTTTACGAACATTTCCAGTAACTTAAGTGATAACTAACTAGACATACCCAATCCTAGAGAACGATTTACCTTAACTACTTTTCGTGTTTGTATATATATATATATATATATATATACTCACGATTCCGCATAATTTGAAGTGTTTACGCATACTATGTCGCGATCTCATCCTCTATAAATGTTTCATAATTCGGGCGACGATTAAAATATTTGACACGAAAATAACTAATCAACTGGAACGCTTCGATTATTTTAATAAGAGCGTTAATTAGCGATATTTTCTAAATTGTGTACGAATTAATTAATTAATTTCGTATTCAACCGTAAACGTAATTTGGCAACGTAAAGTTATTTCATAGTGTACAGTTAAATATAATCTGAGGATTTTAACAGATTCGATGTTTTAATGTAATTTGTGTATAGTATTTACTTTCTAGAAATTTTATACAAGCTATATTATTTAAGTACGTTACAATAGTGTATCTGTTGAATATGCCTTATAGGTTTAGGTCTATTATATTTTTCGACTTAAATAATTTAATAGTCAACGATTCGGCGTGGAATTTCGCTGTACGAAAATATTAATTTCGTACATAGTATGTACTTAACAATTGAATGACGCAAACGAAATGTACTATATAATTAATTATTTATTATAATCGTCTAGTTTAATAACTGATTATGGATAGAACAGAGAATTTAATGCTCTACAAATTTAAAATGACGCGTTTATAAAATACTATTTGAAATATTGAAAATTTTAAACTTTAAATCTAGTCAATAAACATAATAATCACATAACCGACACGTTACACGTTTTGTTTTAAATATAAAAAGTAATAAATTTTATTAATTATCCAAAAGCCGTATGTAGTTGTTAATTATACATACATTATGTATGTGTTAATACATACACATTGTTTTGGTTGTAGTCGTTAATATTGTTCAATATATTTTTTTAATTAGCGTTTAATTTTCATTTAAATCTTTCGTTCTAGTTTTCAAATTGTATATTCTAAACTAGCGTAAACATTGATCTCGAGTACGTTATGCATATATATTATATTAAATTTTGAATTCTTGAAAATGTTTATTCACAATTTTTATGTGGGTGTGTGTATGTGTGTGTGAGTCAGTGAATTGTTCTTGTATCATTATGCTCATATAAGTTTAGATTTCAAAATAGAAAAGCCCATTTACACGAATAATTTGTCACGGAACTCGTTACGAATTTTGATAATCCTTTATAAAAATTTAAAAACACCGTTCATTTATCATTTTCTACCTACCGCAAAAATAACGAGATTATTATTATTTATTAAACCACGGCTACTTATCGTATACAATCACGTATTATCCTTATTTCGAATTCGTTATTGCAGTGACTAGCTTATATTCGTTTTAATGGAAAGCTTTTCACAATTTTAATAACGTTAAAATTTAATACCACGTATATCGTTGAAAATTGTAGACGTATAATAATAATTAGATAATATTACAAACACGGTAGAAGGATATATCGTGGACACACCCACTTTAATTTGAATATAATGTTTTGCTATTCGCTATATACGTACGTATACGAGACAAGTAATAATAATAAAATGCGAGTCGATACCGCGTAACTTACGCGTTTGTAAATAATATATTAATACGTCCGTAAGATAATATGGCATAAAATGTTAAGAGTTCGTAAACGAGTGTCGGCCTGTGAAAATTGAATGTGTATCACGTGCAAAAAGTAAAATATATTTCTTTCTATCTAGACGTGTTACAATTTCCTCCATATAGTCGACGACATTATAAACGGATTTTATGGCATTTCTTGCAGGATTTTTCGATATAAATTCAAAAGTAGATTGTTTATATGTATTATATTATATATATAGTTGATTTTTAAAATTTTTAGCTTCAGTATGATATAAAATATAAATATAGATGCGTATAGATAGAAAAGTATTAAAATATGCGTTCTAAATGCATTTTTACTTGTAATTTGATTCTTATGGCAAATTAACTGACGAAATATATATATATATATATATATATATATATCGATAAATCAAAAATAATAATAATTTTACTGTTTATATAGCTCATATAAATTAGAAAATAGTGGAAGAATTAAGAATAAATATAGTAATAGAAACGATTAATCTATTAATATTTATATATTTATTAATATTTATTTCGGTTATCATTATATAATGGTTATGATCTATGTATAAGAAATGATTTTGGGTATCGGTTTGTATTATGTATATAAAACGAACGTGCAATACTTTTTGAAATAAAACTTTAACTAACATCATGTTCGTAAGTCGAAAATTAATTTGCGTTAATATAAAAAACAAATTTCTGACGTTACTTATTAAAAGAATATAAATATCCGAATATTTTTAGTACGTGATATTTTATTCGAATAATATTTTAAATAATTTTTTAGAAAATAGTATCCGTAAACATTAAACACTTTTTTATTATTAAATACATATGCTTAGAATATTTTTCAAAAATATTCTTTACAAGAGTAGACGGTAATAATAAATTAATTTAATAATATAAAATAATCGGCGGGGAACTAAGTATTATTTTTGTACAAACATATACTGACAAACTTATATAAACTCGTTTTAAGCATAAATGTTTTTATTCGATACTTTTATTATTATTGAGTTTCGACATTTTTAATAAATTACTTTAAATGTTATACGTCGAATTTCATATTTTGTTATTTAATCGGTATAAATATGTAGAATATATCTAAAAAAAATATGGTATTACGTTTTGACAATATCCGTACACGTATAAATGACGCGATTTTAAATATTAAATATTTTCATTACGTAAAGTTTACTCAAATACCTATATACAATACTTTTTATTAATAATACAAATATTTGTCGTTTATATATAGTCATTTAAAATCAAGAATTTCTTTCAAATTATTTTTTATAATCCCTTTACACTAAATTATTAGTTATGTTTTCAATTTAAATTTTTGTTAGTTGTTTAGAATAATAGACATAAATCTAATTAAAAATATTATATATATTATCGGAAAGTAATTTGAAAATATTATAAATAAGATAATTTAATTAAATAATAATGTTTGTTCGAAAAATTTAATTCTGTTTAATTTTTTTATCGAAATGCTTAAGTTGTAGGACGAAAATAAAAATATATAATTATTTATGTTTTATGTCACGACTACAGGGTTGTAAGAAAATATAATAGTCATATATATATATACACACATTTAAATTATATTTTAACGTTAAATTTATATACACCCGCACATAGTCGCTAAAATATCTCAAATTCACGCGTACATAAAAATGTAGATATTATTACATTTCTCATACGTCACGTATGTGTATGTGTGTGTGTGTATGTGCGTGTGTGCGTGCGTGCGTGTGTGTGTGTGTGTGTGTGTCTGTGTGTGAGTGTGTGTAAAAACAAATTAGCGTGTATATTATTTAAACTCGACATAGCTCAAAGATCATAGTGAACGACAAAAAAGTACGTGTCTAATATAATATAGTTAGGATTCACTTTTTGAAAAAATGTTTTTGAGTGTATATCGATGATATTTAATAATACGTGGATGTATACACTTAATAATATAACATTGACATCTGTTTGCGGTACGTATATTGTGTATACGTTATATTGGAAAGAAAAAACGAAACAAAGGGTTTACTCGGAAAATATATTGTTGGCGATTCCGGGGATTTCTACGATCGGCACGTGTTTGTTGTGAACATATCAATACGCACGTGTGTATGTATATATATATATAGTGTATATATATAGTTATCGACATAAAAATCAAAGGTGTCGTATAATATATACCTGCGTGCTGAGTATTAATAATCTATTATTATTGTTATAATTTATATAATTCATGAATGCGGGTTGTGTTTGATAAAACACGTGGTGGCTTCAGGTCGTTTTTGCGTCGTCTGTATTAGTCGGACATGCGGTCGCGGTGAAAGCCGGTCATGTCCTTTACACACACACACACACACACACACACACACACATGTATATACGGTTATTATCGATGGACGACAACAGTCTTGGCTAAGGAAGGCGGAGACGGGAAACTCGAAGAAAGCGTGTATTATGCAACACTTGTAAATCATTCGGGGAAAAAAAGGTTCCGATGAGTTGTCAAAAGAGACCGACTTGTTTGAACTGCGCGGTACGCTTCTTTGTCGCTTGCACGGCCACAACGATCCCTACAACGTATAAATATATGTATATCCGTACGCGTCTATACAATAGCCTTCACGACTTAATATACCTACGCACGCGGTCGTAATATAGACACACACACACACAGAGTTACAGTACACATATACATATTATGATTGTAGAGGGACGGCCGGGCCGGGTTCGACAATTCGTTTTCCTTTAAACGACGTCCAGAAATTTTTTTCTTTTTTCTTCCTTTCCGGAGCCCGCAGCAAAGGGTGCAATTTATGTGCGGCATTTGCCGCGTTAACGACAAATAACCTACATCGCCCACAGCGCCACCCACCGAGTCAAATACATAATAAATAATATTATGTCATAGCTTTACAATATATCATTATTAAGTCATCTTTGTCACCAAAATGTTTTCATATGTATATTGAACCTTACGTAATGTACATATAGTCAAAAATAAGTAAGTGAATGATAAAAATTAGATTAATAATATGACACGGGGTTAAGAGTTTTTCGTTAAGGAAAGACATCCTCAAGTAGCTAAAATTTTAATGTTAAAATGGATACTAAAATATTAACCGTTAATTCGGTTAAAATAAAATAAATATTAATTATCCTATTTTAATCTTTATAACTTTTTGATTGTAATACTGCTCATAATAATGTATATTTTCGAACTTTGACAAAAATATTTTACTCTGTATAATGTATTATTTAAACTAGATAGTTATGATAATTGACTGTAAAATATTAAGTTCATATATTGCGACTTGTTAAGTTATTTAGTTAATTGTAACTTAACGTGTTATGTTAACTTGTTAAATGTAAAATAATTTAACCGTTTAAGTTCAAAAGTTACACATTAATTATTTTTTAACTAATTTATCTTATTTTCACTCGTAGTAATAATACTAATATACTAATATAAATATATGGCCCCATTGGAATTTCGCGTTTTAATAATAATAATAATAATAATAATAATAATAATAATAAATTGAACCATATGCACATTTTAGAATGACTTTGTCCAAATTACGTATCATGTTTAAATAAAAATATTTGAATACAGCACTCTTTTGTAATGACCGCACATGAACTTAAAAATGATACAATTATATTGTCACTATTAACTTTAAGTCTGCCATCGTGAAAGAAAATACTATTATATTCAGTACTAAATTTTTTTGATTTGGGGATATTATTCTACTCTTTTTGAAATGCTTAGTTAAATGCTAATTATTATTAAACTATTGGTATTTTAATTTCGAAGTTTAAACAATAATGGTTGCTAAAATAATTTTATTTTTAATTTAGATTTAGGTATAAGTAATTTAAGTATTTTAAATATAATAGTAATAATAATAATATACGTAAATTGTATAAATATAATTTATAGACTTGGAGTAAACTGGTTCATAACCCCGTATATAAGATAGTAATGAGCTTTAGTATATATTTTTAATCACATGCATCTCCGACCGATTCTTTGAAATTATGGCATGCAATTTGGTCATCTTTTTATTTTAATATGAAATTTGAATGTACCTATCTATATATATATTATAGTGTAACAGATATATTTATATTATTTGTATGACATAATGTAGGCCGAATCCATTTAGTTGTCCATTAGTGTGTTACGTGTGTAAATTTGACTTAAAAACGGGTATGTACATTAACATTACTTAATATAATAATATACAAGTATGTAAGTACGTTTGAAAACATTAGAATTTTATATTACAGAAATTATTGTGGCGCGGAGTGAATTCAATATAAATATATTTTTTTTATTTCGTTCAATGTCGTAAAAATTATAGTTTTAGATAAGAAATTGTTAAAACCTTAGTGGCTACTGTGTGTGATTTTTCCTTCACACGATTGAACTACCATATAATATCTTAAACACACTGTAGTCTGTTGTATGTGTAGTTATGACACGTTAATGATCTGTAAAACACGTTTACGATGTCCATACATATATATGTGTATGTACGCGTATTTATGTTCGGCTTCGATATCAAATATCGATATATAATTTATGGTAGTCGAATTTTATTTAAAAACCTAAACAGATTTCAAAATTACGATTTTACAAGGCTATTGATTAATTAAATATGTTATTTTAAAAACCAATCAAATTATTTACGGATACTTCGCCTATAATTCGAATATTCGGTATACATTTTATTCAGTGGAGTTCTTATCTTTACTCATTCCAGGACGAAAGTGGTCATGTTTTTTCGATTTAATTTCTGAAGACGTTGAATCAAAAAAAAAAATGTTAACTACCCTTTATACAAAGCTACATACAATTTGTTTTCATGTTCATAATTAATTACGCAATGGCTTAAAGAATGGAGTACTAAATTATCTACAAAAGAAAATTTTTAAAACTAATTTTTAATGCGTAGCGAACACTTTTAAATAACTTTCTGCCAAAATTATTTAAAAATATACCCGATAAATCGTGACAATTTTGTCATGTACAATTAATAAATTATATTATAACTATTATACTTTAATAATTAATTTATATTATTTATACAATAATTATGAACAGAATATCTATACATATAAAAAGAATAATTTACATAATAATTCATCCCTAACTTTAAGAAAAATTGTCAGAAAATAAAAGGAATTTGTAATATATTAATTGTAACGAGAGTGTATCAAGATATTTGTGTAAGTACTCTTAACTAAAAGATATTACAAAATCAGATTATAAAAAATTATTATTCTGAATATTACCCAATACATACTTATATGATCAGTGGGATATTACGACATTATTCTTCTAAATTGATTCTCACTTTTTGAGATTAAGATAAACATTTTTGAGAAATATTTGCACTATTTGAACACAAGTACAAGGTTCCACTCTTTGAATGTGACAGATATCTTTCGATGAAAATGTTTTTGGAATTGATTCGAAATAATAATGAAATCCAAAAACAATGCCTAAACCAATATCGTAATCATAAAAAATCACCATATATATTTTTTAATATCTTAAGTACAACCAACAAACATAAATATCAATACCTAAAATTAAAAGGTCTTTCGAAGTAAATAAATATTGATAAACTAAAATTTAAATCTAAAAGAAAAACTAAAAAATTAGATACCAGTAATGAAATTCGTAATAAAACGGAAATTAAAGTACATTAGTATTCAGTTTCTTTATACTTTAATGGTCATCAATCTATCTTAATTTATGTTTCGTAGTTTTTTTAAAATCTTAATAGTATAATAAAAGTATTTCTGTTTTCTATGAAATTAGTGATTACACGTGCCATCGGATGATGAAAAAGAGTACGAGTACAGAGTATTGCTATATTATCGAAATTCCGGTCGATAAAATGTTAGTGTTGAGGAAATTACTTTTTATGAGTAATAAAATTGTTACTCGTTGAAAATAGTAATAAAATCACAATCGCGTTACTCGAAATCATTTTTTGAAAGTTACATTTCTCTTGGATTCTAAAAATAGGGATTTTGACCATTTTCAAATTGAATTCGTTTTATTATAATTGCATTTTCGTCTATTTTTATTTAATCTTTAAGTTATATCGGTCTGTTTTTAAGAATTTTTTATCTCTGAAAGTAAAATAGACGCAGTTGAATAGAATTAAATTGCGTAATGAACAAAAAAAATCTATATAACTTATAGTCGAGACTTAATGCTATGTACTATTAAAAATGATATATTATTAGAAAATAATAAAAAATTAATTAAAATAGTTATGGGCGGTAAAATAATATGTTTGAATGTTTAAATTAATCAAAACTAAAATTGAAAAACAAAAACTGATAGTCAAAATTGTTTCGAACTTCAAATTGGTCAAACTATTGTTTAGGGAGCTTTTTTCGGTGAGTGTTGGCCTGTGGTCGGTATATGTCGATGATATAAAAATAATCTATTACATAAAACCAAGGCTGGGTTAATAACTGTTAATAAGAGTTAATAAGTTAAAATGTTAAAATAAATACAACTCATTTTCTTTCGTATCGATATTAAACCAACACATTTTTTTTAATCATACCGACGATTTAAAATTTTAATAAAACATTTATTCGTCGACATGTTTTATCGAAGAACGTATTCGAGACGAATGTGAGTAACGCCTAAAATGGATAGGCACGAATAATTTTGTATTTTCTATATAAATCGTCGACAAATGTGTTGGCGATTAATTTTCGCGTTAAAAAATAATCAAATTAACAAGTACCTTTGAATTTTGAATAACTTTGGACGGGCTGAAAAAGAACTCGCGTAATCTTGTGTGCCACGGACTGTCGACCTATAAGCCACCTAACCGTAACCACGGACCTATAGGTGCGTTGAACGGAATAATTTCGAAACGAAAATCGAAAGGGAGGTGTGGAGACGATGGTATGTATTCCGTACGCGAAGGTATTTACAACGCAATAAACGGTTGCGCATATTATTGTTACGATATTGTTGTGGTTGTATTGGTCGTACAACGGTGGCGGCGGATTTGACAACGTTTATTAATCGCGAATAAATCGGAAGGGACGGTGGCGCGCCTAGGGTGTGCGACGACGTCACCGCCCTCGCGCGTACCGCAACATTATATCGTTCGTCGCCACTTCGTCGCCACTTCGACAAGCGTGCGCGCGAGAAACGTTTTTCGCTCGCCGTTTCTGGTTTTCGTATATACGTACATACGTACAGACGGCCGAGGCGGCGGTAGCCAATGGCTCCCCAGCGGCCCATTCCGGCGGCCCTCCAATTAATCCCCTCGTAACCGTCCGCCGCGTCACGTAACGACTCCGTAACGCTTACTATACACAATCATCAAATTCCGCTCACACATACACACACACACACAAATATAAACAGACTCACGGTGTGCGCCGCGCCTGCAAAACTATAATGGGCCACTGTGCGAGGGATATCGAATATAACGAAAAAAAAATCGCCAAAACGAAAATTGTACGTTAAAGTCGTTTGTACTATTGTTATTATAGCGATTCTGAACAGTTTCAGTTTTTATGACGACTTTATACATATTATGTATTACGTATTATGCAAGTTGATGATTCGTTTTTCGTTGTTTTTTTTGTTTTATCTCGAACCGGGATTATTCGCGTGTCTCGGGAAAAAAATATACGTAGTTTTCGCAAAGGCGTCAACGAGTTAAAAATAAAAAAATCGAGTCTGTTTTTCGATTGTTTCGACTTAATTTTGATATTTTCTTAGCCGACGTGTTCGTTTCATTTATAGAAATCAACTTTGTTAAATTAGCAACCATAAAGGTCGAATATCATATGTATTGTATTGTTTATATCGTATTTGATAAACATAAATTATATTGGAATCGTGGCAGGTCCTATCACATTATTGACGCTAAATAGAAAATTTAAATTGTATATAAATATAAAGTTTCTTTGTACATTTCCTTTTATATTTGTTCATTTTTAAAATACTTAGGCAAATAGTCAATTTTTCGAAAATAATTTGTTAATTACGTCATTAGTTCAAAAGAGTCCAAGATAGTTGAAAATATACGACAATACTTATTACTATTTACATACTTATGTACATACAAATATTACTAAAATATATTTGGAATACATAATTTAATTCGAGCAGAATACGCAAACAGATCGATTATTATTTCTAAGTCAATAACATTGCGTCGAAAATTATATTATTTCCCGCGAAAATTCATTTAACTCAAAATCATTGTTTTTAATTGTTTATTAAATAATAGATTGATCGAACACTTCGTAAACTATATTTTCCTCTGGATATCCATATATCTAAATAGTATAGATCTTTAGAAACAAACCAGCTAGACATGTGTAATATGTTTCATAGGTTAACAAATTTTCGGATTCTTTTAAATGTATACGATTTTACTCTGTCGTCATAATAATAATAATTTTTTTATCGTCGTAATTGATATTTTTGACTATAAATAATTGATCAGAAATACATACAAGTGAAGATGACAAAAATAAATTATCAATCACCGTTAATATTTTATTTTTTTTTTTATAAATGGTTTCGATTCATTTTTTGGCATTTGTAACGGAACAGTATTTATGTATTTTGAAACATATATTTCGATATATTTCATTCTGTAAAACGTTTATTTCAAATATAATCGATACAATAAGCTATTCACACATCGAATTTACTTCGATCTGTATAGATTGAATAAATTTATGAATACACGTGTCGTGAAAAAAATGGTTTCCAATAACATTTTTTATCATTCTCCTATATCCCCTATATACTTATACCTCACTTCTTATTTCCTGTAATTATATTCACATATTTACTATCGTTTCCGAAATTTGAATTTTGAAAAACGGAGTCTAAAGTGGGCCATAGAAAGTTTTCTTCGTTCAAATAATAAAAACTAATCAAAATCTAATAATTTTACGAGATGTGAAGGTTTTGTCCATGCGTTGTATTAAAAACGCATTGGCTCCTTGTATTGCCTTGTAAAACTTTAATAAATTATTAACTATTCACATTAAACAATAAATTAATTTTTACCATTATGTCTTTTTATTTAAATGAAAAGATAGAACATAATTTTGCTGTAGTTTTCTTTTTTCTACTCATTTTTAATTGTTAAGAATCGAAATATTCACCCAATATTTTATAACAATAAACATGAATCGTTGACCGTATGTTTTAATGGGTATTTGGTAGACTTAAAATATTTATTCAATTTGATTTATACTCAAATAATTATAATAATAATAATTATTATTATAATATCGTTATTACGTGTTTATAAAGGTATTAATTTATTAAAATAATTAATATAACATTTTGTAAAAAGTTATGTAAAAAAAACGTGGTCATGTTTTACTTTATAGCAAGTGCTTTAAGATTAATAAAACCTATAGGTTTACGTTCAGGGGAGCCATTGCATACACGGCACACCCTTTGGCTCCGCCTATGGGCTTATAATAACAGTAATGATGTATTGAGCTGGCGTGATACTCAATTTAAGTAGTTTTTTTATACGATTTTTATGTATACAATTACAAATTTTGTTGTTTCTTTTAGACGAATGGCGAACGATTAGGTACGATATTATGACAGACGGTTTTATTTATGGTTTTACAATACGTGTATTAAACTTCATAAAATTTACAAAAAGAGTTATATACTACCACTTAGTTTTAGGTGTTGCTAATTTATTCACCATTTAAACTCTAATTACGATTGAAGTCTACATTTGAAATAAGATTTCGGTTATTTAACTATGAGTTATGTCGTATACATAAATGTATCCTCAGTATACACGTCAAACAAAATTTCAAATTTATATGCGCCACAAATGTTAATGTTTTGTACAACTGTATATTATGTATGACGTGAATTATTAAATCATTTTATTTTATGAGAACATAATATTTTATTTTAGTGTGAAGCATTTAAATTTAAATAACACATACACACACACACACATACACACATATATATGGTGATTAATGAGCTTTACGCTCGAAATATTAATAGTTTTCGCGGTCAATCACCAAAGAAACTGGTATTTATTTATACGCTGCAGAAAAAGTACTTACTTATTAAAACTCGTTTTTATTTTTATTATATAGTAAATGAATTTTCTCAGAGTTGAGACCCAAATAAATCGTTTTTTCAATCAAAACACTACCTGTAATCATCTGTATATTTTGTAAAAATACTTACAAAGACGTCTTGAAAGAAAATTTATGCAATTATTATCCGATTTATAAGACATGTGAGATATATATTTATACATATTGACAATTTTAACAAATGTACGAAAAATTATTTAATAAAATAAAATTGTAATGGCCACATTTACCATTGGCATAATTGTTTGTCAATCAATAACATTTCACTGTCAATTATACGATCTATCGGGTAATTCATATAGGCAAACGTGCAATTTATCTATACAGTTTACTAGTAAAAATTCTTTTTATCTTTTTGAAAATTCAACACACTTAGTTTCGTTACGAATGAATTATGAATCTAAATTGTGATATTGTGCAAGCTGCTCCAATTTAATGGCTTATATATATGAATATATTTTCTATAGAGAGTAATGGAGACGGTTTTTCGAATTACAAATTTTCAATATGTAATTGATTCGAGTTTTCTTATTTCTTATTTTTAACTGAATTAATATTATATTCAATATTTTCTATATAAAATTAGTTAATATAATAATAACAAATTTCAATCCAACCGTGGTTATCCTCGGTTTTAAAACTTCGATTTCGATTATTTAATGGCATTAATTTGTTCATAAAGTACTTAATAATAATGTGGATAGTCTTGAAATACTATCTGTATTCCTTCCAGCACTGTTCGTAATTATTATTTTACATTAGAATACTATTACCAAATTTTTAGTATTCATTCACCAATCATCAACGGGATGTTGTCATCTTGTAACCTATTTCATAATTACGATTTTGATTTCAATAGTTTATTTTTATACCTTTTTAAAACAAAAACTTTAAAATATTATATTACTACAGCTTTCTGAGCTTTATTGTGGTAAATGTTTAAATATTTGTTTTTTTATCATTTTTGTATTATTATTTATTAAGTTCATAATTTGTGTACTGTATTACCCATATGGGTAATGTTAATGTTAATTCAAGGTATTAACGACTGTACTGCTTTAGAACTTATTTATAAATAAATAAATAATAACAAATTTCTAACACGATTTGACTTATTATAGGCACATCTATAGAGTAAATTTTAATTTAAAAAAAAATGTCTCCATTACTTTTTAGAAGACGTATCGAGGTATTTTTATAAGGTTTATACAATATTAAAACCGGACTTTCCAAGGTCTTATAATTTTGTTAAATCAAAGTTCTAAATAAAAATATAGTACACCGTGATTTTTCTCATAATTGTTCCAAGTATGGTGGTGAGAAATGGATTAGTAGAAAAGATTATACACCTGAATAATAATTAATATATTATAAAAAGTTTAAAAACTTATAATTTTATGATATTTTTGAAAAGCGTTCACAATATTAATGTATACAATTTCAAAAGATTTATTACTCTATTTTCTTAACAAAGTTATATAGGGATCAAACAATTATCAAACAATAACTAGAGCGATTGAAGCCCTTTATAACTGCCATATAACTCGCGTTCATATTTCTTAAACTTATATTCAAAACTGATAATATTAATAATTGTTCGCTTTATTTGTTTCATTAAATTTTACTTATTATTGTAATGAAATATCGAACTTCAATTTTAATTTTGTTAAACATAACCACAAATTTGTCATTTTATGAAACTTTCGTTTTGTATTATTAAAAATTAGGGGTTTTACAAGATTCTTTTGTCAAATGAGAAAACGAGAATTTTATGGGTTACAATTTGAAGTTTTCAGATTTGGACTAAATACAGAATAAAAGTTAAAATATTTAAATTAATTATTTATAGCTACAAAGACTGTACCCATTAACTTCTTATGCTCGTGTCTGTATTTAAATCTAAAATGTTTAGAGATTTTCCGTGAATCACTGTTTGAGTTATATAGGTATAATTCCAACGATAAATTTAATTGTCTAAATCAGATTGCTATAAAATATATGTTTAGACTAAGAAGTATATTAAACTAGTAATATTAGAGTTACTTATCATCTATAGTTACATTTATATAACTAACAATTTTCTACCAAAATGATAAAGAAGTATTCAATTTTCCATCAATTAATGTATTTGATATTTCGTTGAGATTGGATTTTTATTCTTTTTTAATTTGTCATCATCAAAAGAAACTATGTCACAGCATCGTAGATAACAACTATTCATTTAACTGTTCCTAAAATAATATTATAGTATGAAAATTTATATATAGGAAAACTTGCACTTTTCTTAGGCTTATGTGTTTTTTTTATTTAAAAGTAAGAAATTAACAATCTGTAAACAGACAAATATAATGAGTAAATATGATTTATTAATTTCTATACGTGTGGACGGGAGAGAAGAAAGCATCCACCGGTGCTACTAAAAATTAGAATATTCTTGGTACGAAATAGTTATATGTTAAATTGATGAAAATATATGTATATCCCTTAAACTTTTCAAAAAATAAAGTTCTGATCTAAACGACTTAGTATACTTATATTATATAAAATAAAATGGCACAAAATGAAATATATGTTTCATAATTTTTGTAGAAAATGATAAATATTAGAAAAACTACCCCGAATTCTGCGGAAAATGGATCCACCCATTCACATGTAATAAATTTCTGTGTATGTTGACATCCCGTATTATTATTTAAAATTTTAAAAATACAAAAATATGTGTATTATGTAATACAAATAGAATTTTATACTTTCAACGAAATATTAGGAAGCTTGATAATAGAAAACAATTCTCGTGACCTGTACCGTGCTTTCAATAAACAGCGTCCAATATAACCATTTTTTTTTTATGTTTCCTTCACCTCATTAATCTAATCTGCATACAAATCGTATATTCAAAAAGTGTGATCTACTATTACATATAAAATACAATATATATATACATATACGTTTGAACAACTTTTGCGTTGTAGTATATTACTTAATTAGATTTTTATTATCAGTAAAATAAATATTATAAATGAAATCAAAAATAGCGTTACAATAAAAATTGTATCATTTTTTACAAATATCAAATACATCAACATCCTAACGCCATATTATTAATATAACACTAATAATTATTATTATTAAATTTTAAGTTTTCAAAATTAGTCATATCGAAATGGACATAATTATTGAAAACATACATTTATGAAAATAACGAAAATTTAGTCAATTTTATACAATAAACCTTATTGTTTGGATTTTCACATTTTCCGTGAAACCAAAAATTAAATAAATATTAAACTACGTTTTATTTAATCGTCAACATTTCGATATTTTATCGGTTCTGTTATTTCATTTTCTCTATATATATTACTATTGATTAAAGTTTACTACATTTTCTTCGTAAATATTATGTTATATTCCAAGTATACCGTGAAGCCCCGTAGTTATTGTGTCCGACGCGTACATAAATATGGTACCACCGGTTTTTAAGGTACTTATAATTTATCGTAAACCGTATATCAGTAGGTCGCCTTGTAGTCGATTGATCACGCCACGTTGACCTTTACCGTATCGTATATTTTTGTATATTTAAATAATCTAGACCGGTTAGTGTATATATTATATAGCCCTGGAACAACGCAATGATCAATGGTTGGTCAGGTGTGAAAGAGGATGAGGATGAGGAGGAGGAAGAGGAAATACAGTACGCGCGACTGCATAAATATACACGAATATATACACATATATGTATGTAACAATAATGGCGTGTGTTATGACTTGTGGGCAGGTATACACATACGTATACAAACGGAGTTTTTGTTATGGGGCCGGCACAAAACACGGACGGTTAAAATAACACTGTTGCTACCACCTTGTGTCGGGTAAATATAATATAATGTAACGTACACAATATTTCGTTCAATACCCGTTGCACAGAGTATGCGCTTATTTTGTCTATTTTTATTATGAAAACCGACCAGTCGACGCGCTCAACCACATGTACACACACTCGTTATATTATATATATAATGCTTGTGTGCATGTGTATAGGTATAATGTGCAACAGGGGAATTTTATGACTTTGAAGCCGCCGTATAGGTATATAGGCGACGACAATAGTGATGAAAAAAACTCGGACGAGAACCGCCTCAGGTACAATTATTATTATTGTTATTATACTGGCGACGACGCCACTGTCATGCCGCCGAATGTCGGCCGACGCAATTTTACATCAGCAGCGGCAACAGCAGCAACAAAAACAACCGGCACTAACTTGTATCCTTCTCCTAGTGTGGCAGCGGTTGATCACGAGCGCGTTATGTGCCGTTCCCAAAACGTCTTTTCGCCGTTTCACTGGGGAATCGTTTTCCTTTCTTCGTTTACACCCTTTTATGTCGATAAACAATATATTTCGAAGGGAGGAGGTGCTTTTTCATTTTTAAAGGGAATGAAAACGAACTTTTTCTGAAAAGTAGGGGTATTGGGTACAATTGTCACATGATCATCATATATTCATTGTTCAGTTTCGTGATGAATTTCAAAATATGGAAAATAATTTCACAGTTATCTCGCAGTAAAAGCGACTTTTTCCTTGTATCAATATTATTATTTCACGTTATCTATTAAAAATAAATGTTGCTTATGATACTTTACTCTAAATAAATTTATAGTTATACTTTTTTCGATTATATACTGTTTTGTTATTTATTTATATTTGTTATATATTAACGTAAGTAATTAAATTTGACTGAGTCGCATTTTACCTAGGCACCTTAAGGAATTAGTTTTTGAGAAAAATTTGATTATAGATAAATGTTAACAGGTGACAATCTTAACAATTATAATTTATAATTAATCAATAATTAAAACCTTATATTTATCAAGGCTATTAAATCTATTAGTCACAAAAGAAACAATTTGTTAAAAACATTACAACTATTGTTGTAGTTATTATTATTATTATTACAAATTAAGTATACTCAATCTTGATTACAATTTAAAAAATTAATTTTCACAAAAATCAAAGACAAAATCCAATAAGTTCAATTTTTTTTTAGAAATAATTTCTATTAAATTCAATGTTCGCTTAGCTTTCAAGTTTAAAATGGTATCGAAAATATATAAAGTCTTAACCTGTTAACGCTATTTGTAAATGCATGAGTTGTAATTATATTGGCCGAAGGTCGAAATCAAATCGGTTTTACGGAAATTCGGAACAAAAATAAAATGACTGCTGCGTACGACGAAAAATATCGACCCTCTTTTTTCGTCACCCATATAACGCAGATTTACTGGACATTTTTGTATAACGTCCAAAAGTTATCAATGAAACCGGGGTGATCATTTATTATCTTTCTACAATTTGTTTAACTTTATACTGTAGTTCTGCCAGGTAAAATAAGACTCGAACTACCTAAATGTTTCTTCGGCTTAGCAACATTCCTTGGCCTCCAAGGTCACTCAGTTTGTCAGTCATTTTTTGTGGACTTGTAAACGTTATATGAATTTTTAACTTTGGAGGGAAAGCTAAGCAAATTTAAGTGAAACAGACCCACAAGGAATAAGCTTACATACTTCCTATAAGGTTGCTTTGAATAGTTCTTTTAAATATATGGCTTATTATATTATAATAAATAATTTATAAGAATTAGAGAGACTTTTTTTACCAAACCACGCTTATTTTTTTACCATACACGTAATTCACTAAAACAATACGTGCTCCTAATTTTTTACGATCAAATGACTTATTTCCGAAGCTAATTTTATGTAATTAAAAAGCATTTTTGTTTTTAAATTTTTTAATGAAATATATAATTTTCATAACTATAATTTTAACAATTGTATTATTTGGTTTATCGGAATGATGTATTATTTAAAAAATTTGAATTTATATGAAGATTTTCCACCTCCAGCCGTCCTCTTTTGTGCCTATAGAGTTATCATTTACTAAAAATTACTTTCAAACATTGATATTTGTTAAGTTTTAATACTTAATGGTACACAGTTTAATTTTAGTTTTCTACAGTAAAACATTGAAATACACGTTTAAATTTCGATGAGAAATATTTCAAAATATTCTGTTTCTTTGATTTATAATTTATATTCTCTAATTTTTTAGTATTTGATGGCTTAGTTTATACAATCGATGTATACATCTCAGCACGATGATAAGTTACAGCCTTTTTCTAAAAGAAAATGTATTACTACCTACCGGCGTCCATTTATATATATATATATATACACACACATTCACGTACACAATGTTTTATTGTTTCTCATGTATACTTAATAGTTGTTTATTCTTTTCGGAAAACTAAAATATATAAAATATATTGTCAAACTTCTTTCTGATATATATCTTAATTAAACACGCATTTACGTTAAATAAAGTGATTATATAAACGCATACTATAATTAATATTGACATATTAATGTACAGTTGAATATATAAAATGAACTATTGAAATTCGTAGATTTTTCATAATATTGATTAAAATGTATCGTGGATTAATGTATTACTATTTTATATCTTTAAGCAAACGAATTTAAATTTGTCTTTGAAATAAAACATTTTTATTTAGACCATTCCATATTATACAAATTAATTCTGTAATAAACTATTTATTAAATTCGCAAGAATGTTTGATGGGTCAATTATTAATTTCAACTTAAACAATTTTTTTTTAAAAAAGACCGTAATAATTTTATTGCGTAATAATTTATAAATATAAATAATTAAAAAAAGAATAATCTTATCGTTCGACGTATATTTAATTTCAAAACAATCTCTACGACTGCAGCTAGCGATTTAATTGTTTTTTAACGCGTTGTTACGTTTATGTATAATCATTCTATAATAATTAATAACCATCTAATTTTTTTTTAAATGATTTACATTGTTTTAAAATGGAAATCTAGTCTTTCTATCTCCTCAACTCGTAATTGCCCCACTCACTATAGCAATCCGCGAAATAAATATTAATGAATGCAAAATAACTCTCTTATAGCGCCACGCAATACGCCCAATACAGGGCAAAGGTAATATTAAATTGGTAAAAGAAAACACTGAAATGTATTTAACAAGAATGATAATAAACAGACAAATATTGTTATGAAAATTATTACACAAGAAACTGAAATTCGGAAAATTTTTTACAAAAAGTATTTATTAAAAAATTTAATTCTAGAAAGTAATTTAACGTTTGCTAAGAATTGCATGTTAAATATTATTTAGGAAAAGATTTTTCTAGAAAAAACTGTCTAAGGAAACATAAATTTCAGGAATTTACATTTTTCAGAAATTGTTATATAATAATGCAAAATATCAGTAAAATATTGCACAAAAAGCTTTTACAAATAAACATTAAGAGGTATTGAAGTCTATTATATTGAATTAAAAGGTATTTAGAAGTCGGTAATATTTTCGCGATATTTTAGTTTCCTGTGCAAAACTTTCCAAATTTTCAGTTCCAGCGAAATAATTTTCCGACGTGATATTTGTTTGAGCTTAAACACATAAGTTAATGTATAATACTTTTCTGATTTGAACATTCCCGATTATATATATATATTCCTGTGTAATTTGTTTCCCCGAAATATATTTCCCTAAATAAATATATTCATATGTTACGGGTGTCAGCCCTATTCCTCCGTACAACACGTGTAGATCGGCTAAGTTCAAAAAGAACAACTTTTATCGCGTACAGCATATCTAACATTTTTTTTCCGTAATTTATCGGTTTTTATTTAAACCACTAGGTAACATTTAATAATTATTATTTTATTGACGTTCGTACCGGTTTTGGCGGCAGTTCGTACTGCGTCTTAAACGAATTTTATTACCCGAGACTGTGGAAACGCTATTAAAAACCAAGAAAAACCATTCCTCCGCCGCGGTCATGTACCACAAACGACGAAGCAGCAAAAAAAAAACAACCTACAACATTATCTTTAATTTTATTGCATTAACCATTTCCCTCCCCTCAACTCCCATATTATATTATGGTCGTAACTATAACTTTGATAGCTGTATATATATTATGACGGTTTTAGTTCAATTTTTTTTTTATGTTTGTACATATCCTTCCAATGGAGACATCATCGTTACAAAAGGTTTCACATCTCACTGGAATGTTACTTTTATTCTTCTCATCAAAAATACGCACGCCATGTACCTATATAAAAATACATATATTATATTAATATATAAATATATCTTACGTGTAGATATCATGTACCTCTATATATCTATTTGGACGACGTCGGGCCATTAAAAACCACCTGATAGGTGATAAATGCGAGTTATAATGCTGGAGAGAGCTATTTCATTATTTATATCCAGAGACCTTGGCGTTATAAATTTAATCGATATCGACCTTTTAAAAACACGGTTTTAACCATTATATACAAGAGTTTATTGTTACAGCTTACTACAGAAGCAACAGAATATTACGCGATATGATTACAAAAAAAAATTGTTTTATTTTTTTTTAATAATCGTTATTATTTTAACGTTATTTCGGGTCATCTGCAGGTATTATTTTCTTATGTTTCACTAGATTTATTTTCTGATGCAACTATAGTCGTTCAAAATGTATTCAATCAGGGTGCTATTTCAATTTTATTTTAATACGCGCATTTTTATTCCGAAATTAATGTACTCAATTTTTTGCTTTTATAAATATTTATGTATAGACTTTACCGTATTTGCACATGTAAGAACAGAAAGGAAAATTTCATAACATACTCATATACCAATTAAACTTTAAAATGAATTAATTATAACAGAAATTACGAGTGATTATAGTTGTGAAATAAATTATTAAGCTTTCGTCTAGTAAGAAAGAAGAAATATATCTGATTAAATTGGAAAAATAAAAACATTTATTAAATTAATTGTATACAATTTGTTATTTATGTGTAACAAATGAAGTGAAATTGCAATTATTTTTATTTTTAACAGATTCTTACTATATTGCTTTTACGTATTTTTCAAAAATATATCCGTGTTTAAAGAAATAATAAAGAAAGTAATAGAAAGTATATTTATTATAAACGTGATTAATTATTATGAATAATAATGTCTTATTGTAACGTACAATAACAAATAAACAAACATGGAAAATAATATTAAAATACATTTTATACAATTATAACGTCGACTGTGGGCCGTTGTATCACTAAATGATATTTATGCCTAATAATAAGGTATCCGGTTAGGTTGAATTGAACAAAGATATTTGACTTCATGCATTTTTAAATTTGTGTCAATTTATACAATATTCGTAACTTTTTATCTTATTATAGATATTTAAAATTGATCACGTTACAAATAAAAATAGTAACCAGTAAAAAAAATGCAATAAAATAGAGATTATACAGGAGTCAATATAATACTATCGAATATTGAAAGTGTAATAAGAATATTATTGAATTAAATTGTCCAACGGACGTTTGTTTATCGTTGTATATACTAAGAATAACAGTTAATTATTATGGGGAAAAACAGTTATTATTGTTAAAATTAATTGTGATTAATTTAGAAAACACTTAATGTAAAGCTAATGGCGTTAATACTATACACTATTTATCTTTATGTAAGTTTTATCTAAAGTAACGATTAAACATTTGTCTTTAAATTTATCTAAATGAGATATATATTTGTACCTAGTTTATTTATCCGAATATTGGACAGCGCTGATGAAATACGTGTATAATTTATAAATGTATACGTTAAAAATTTTAATTATTATATTTTACAAAAAAAAAACGAAAACCTTAAAATAATCATACTGTTGAAAATGGTAAAGTAAAAAATGAAATAATTGTAAATACTGCATATATATATTCGTGGCTACGAGTATTCGCGGCAATATGATTTGATTTATATATATTATTCTCCGAACGGACATTGTTCGTACCCATTTGAGCCGCTGATTGCCACGAACGATTGTCCAAAACGAGCTGCAGATTTACGCTTGTCGCCCGCGATCCAAACAAACCGACCCCCCGGGAGTCGTTATATGTCGCGGTCGTCGTCCTCTGCCACGACCATGGTGACAGTCGCTTCTTCCCTATATTCTCACTTTCTCGACGTGTCGGCAATGATGACTTTCAACACGACAGCTGTGTTGAAACAATAGCGAGAGTATTAAAATAAAACAAACAAATTACACGATATACACACACTCTGTAAACCCACACACATACATACACAAGCCCGTACGTGTACATATCCATAAATATTGCCGCTTTCCCCCCTAAATAATCGAATTATAGGTTATATTTTTATTCATATCGGCTATTGTAGCGGTGGATAGAACAGTTATATCAGTTGACAAATTCCTGCCCCGAAATTTTGATTTTATTAAAATTACAAATACGAAATAATTAAATTGCAATAAACCTAATAACATTGTCGATACGTTCGAGTTTTAGATAATCGAATAACACGGTTTCGTTATAATTCTAAAAATAATCGCACGCAAAACCGCACATGTTCGTTGCATAATTTAAAACATTTTTTTAAAATTCAGTTCGTCAATTTTAAGTCAGATATATTTAACGCTGAAAACGTCAACAATTTCTAATTTTTTTAGGTTTAAATTTCGCAAATTAATTTAATATAAACAAAAATAATCAAGTTAAGTTAAAAGTTACTTATATTTGTTTTTATTTATATACGAAAATAAAAAGTAAACGTTTTCTAATTAACAGTAAGAAAAATTAACAACTTTCAATGCATGTCTTAAAAAGTTATTATATTTTATATGATCTTTGAATCAAATTTTGATTTACTAAACAGTAAAAGATATTAAAATGAAACTTATACATTTCTATATTTTATATATGAGTCCCACTTGATATTTACAAAACCTGGCGCATCTAAGAATTGCCCACACAAAAAAATAATAACCGTATTGAGGAAGTATGTGCAATGCCTGTTGAATGAAAATGTTTTTAATTTATAGATGCTTATGTATAAATTTAACACGACAAAATTAAAAAATAGTTATAAATAAAAAGTAAGAGTTAATTTCGAAAAAAAATTTAAAACACCGTCAAGTAACTTCATTAAAACTAACTTGTCATTTTTTAACTCGTTATAATGCCCAGCGTTCTATACGTTACTACATATGCTCACAATTCACCTGTTCATACATATATACACATACACTCACACACACTCATTATACGGCTGCCATATTGTTACTTGGCCAATGGCGTCTTCGACGCGCAAACATACACGCTGTCGCTGACTCCAACAAATATAGCGGTTTGTTAGACAATCAACCAAAAAAGGAAAAAATGCAACAATCTAACCGACTGTACTTAAATTGCGTGAAAATATTTATGATTTCATATTATTACTACATTTTGGCCGAGTTTTATTCGCCAAAGCTTGGCAAGTTAGTTTTGAATTTAAACTAGTTCAAGATAAGTAAATTCGAAAACATTTAAAATTAATCGAGTCGATTAAGTTAATAGTTAAAGTCAGTTTTGATGACGAAGAAGAATTTACCTGAATCGTGTTACAGTTTGTTTAAAAGAAAACATCCTTTAAATTATTACTTAATAATGTACAAATATGTATCTCGCTATTTTTTTTGTGAATTACGTTAGTATTAAACTGTCGCCTATCTAAATACATAACGTGTACATGTTTTAAAATAGAACAATGAAAAAACATACGAAAAATTTTAACAAATTCGATTATATATGCTACAACACTTATATTTTTTAAATAATCCCGTGATTTTAATTAAGACTTCTTTGAATTAAAAAATAGTAACTTGTTAACATTTAAAGTGAAATAATTAACTTTGTAACTCACTAACTTGCAGTTTTATAATTTTCCTGTATTACCCTTTCATCCTGTCAACGCATATTTCATAATATATTCCCTTCTTTTTCACATACAAACATGTTATCCAATCGCGAACGTAAGTACGTTTATTATTTTCATATTTTTCTTTGGTCCTAGTTGGCATATAAAACTTACTCATATATACACGATAACATTATGTATATTATATATATGTACATCGCAGTGTTAGTGATTGATAATTATTACGCTCACAGTACTATATTTTATGAATATGATGCGCTCGCGGTATACTATAACATATATATATATAATGTAATGTATAAAATGTGTCGTACTCGATGTGTGTGTGTGTGTGTGTGTGGATTATCTTGAGTGGCTTGGCGGTTTATTTGAAAAACCTCGAAAGGCCTAAGATAACGTTTTGGAATTACAAAAACCTTATCCTATCAGTTGTCGTCGCCGTACACATGCACGGAAAACGTTGAATAAGTTAAACACAGAGATACAAAAAAAAACTAGGTACAACGCACACACAAATCGACCGCGAGATAACCGGAGTGGAGAATATTAAATTATTTTCGTATGGCTTATTATTACGGTCGTTTTTTTTACTAGTATATTTTATTTAGCGAATTACGTGGCGTATAATTATTGTCATTGTACCTATATACATATGCATATTCCTCATATTATGATGGTATTAAAATTGAGACGATAATGCGCGTGCTAAACTCGCTAATATATAATTGTCTATATATGCGTCAATGATCAAACTCGTTTACAACATGATTTTCTGTGTTAAACTATAGCGAAACAACAAATTATCAATTTCGCCAGTCAATGATAACACGAATTTAGATTTTTGAATATTATGCTAATCATATAAAAAAACACGAATTTGAATACTAACGTCCTTGACAAAAATGGCCAGTATAATAATAAATATTTTATACAAATTAACGTATTTTATTGAAAATATGAAACATCGTCGATTATAAAACTAAGATGACCATCATTTTACTTTAACTTTTAAAATAATTATTAAAATAACTGGAAATTATATCATTGTTAGTACTAGTGGCGTACTTTTAATTTTTCTCTGAGATGGAATTTTTAAAATAACACGGAAACTTCATCCCCTCTATAAATTATTTTATACAATATTTTGAATGTATTTTTTAATAATTAATTAAATAAAACAGATAGTAATATAAATGTGTGTTTTTATTTATATATACACGAGTTGAGTGTTAATATAAATTAATCAATACACAATACTATATTAAGTTGTCCTTTTTGGTCCTGGAATGGTTTTTACCTGAAAGTCCCCCTCGTAAATACATCACTAGTTAGTACTAGTTAGCTTAATATGTATATATCATTTGAAATAAAAAATACAATAATAACAATATATTCGGATCGTAAAAATAGTCAAGATTCATAAATTATTAATTTGAGTTATATTTATAATCTTTTTTTATTGCCGATCAATAAAATATCTTTAAAACAATTATAATTAAAATCACAGAAGATGGATCAATTAAATTGTCTATTAGTGTTTATTTATCAATATCTATGTTTAGTGTTAACACATTAAGCGATTGTAGACAATAAAAATGTCATATAGTACTTATGCGCACCTGTGCCGTATAGAAATAACTGCTAATTTATGTCATCTCTATATTACTTTATTCCACAGTAACTACATAAAAAATTTTGATAAACTTGTACGCGAGCCATCATTATATTATTATTTTCAAATACCGTTAAACGTTTAAATAATCAATTTTTTTTCGTTTTTCCCCACCGCCGTATACATATATAGGTAGAACACGGACAAAAGACAAGTACAGGGTTGTGTACACCGACTTGCAGCGTCTGGAGCTCGAAAAGGAATTCCACTTTAACCGATACATTACAATTACTAGGAAAACCGAGCTGTCCAAAATGTTGAGCCTTTCTGAAAGACAAGTGAGTACATTTTCGCTTTTTGCACTATTCAATTTAAATATTTATTATGGCGAACGCGCATCAATAATTGTCCGCGTATGAAACTATAGGCCATCGTATTTAGTTGTAAATATTTTCGCCCAGAAAGTACAGACTCTTTTAGAAGGCTAGTCTAGTAACTAATTTTGAAAAAATCGATTTTTGGATTATATTGTTTTTACGTTACTTATATATATAGAAATATAGTAGAAATCCTAAGAAAAACTTCCAAGATAAAAAATAAGCTAGAATGAGTCTAAACGTGAAGTGTTGAGCTGAGCGTGTCATAGCCTGTAGTTGCATGTAGCTACCCGCTTACTCTTTTTTTTTGGAAACCTGCCATACCGCCACTTCTTACTATTGTTTACACTTCTGTCTCCAGAGTGACCAATCTTGTTTTAGCTTAGCAACGACTGTTCTAACGAACATTTGATTTTAAAAGCGTTTTTAATCAATCGAAAATCCAAAATGAATGTTAAATAAGGAAAACTTTGAACGCATTTTTCTCAAAACAACGTTTTTCGACTTTGTGCTATTGAATAAAAAAGAACTATTCATCTAATCAACTTGAAATTTTGAGGACATCTTCTAAACATATATGGCTATTGAATGAATTAAGATCATATTTTTATATTAATATTTATGATTTTTATAAACAAATTAGGTTAAAAAATATGAAATTTTTTTCAAAATGCTATTGTTTTGTTTTTTATTGACGAAATTTTTTTCGTAGTTCATTTAATAGCGACAGATATCTAGTTTCTAAATTCGTTTGAATTTTTACTAAGAAAGAAGTTGAAATGGAGTAATCAATGGCGCCATCAAAAAGAGCACCATTTTCACCGACACATTTTACCGCATAAATTACAAAGGAATAATATGTATTTAAATTTTTTGTTTCACTAAAATATCTACTTTAATATATAAAAAAATTATTACTTTAAACTTATTTCTTCAATTAAATAAAAATATACAAAAAAATCCGTTTTTTTACCAGACTAGCTCCTTAACAAACACAATTTTATTTTTGTGAGTTAAATATTATCTATACAGTACATTATACATCCATAAGTTATAAATTATAGTTCACCCAAAATTTAGTTAACATTATTAACGGGCCCAGTTGTATATATGTATATGTAATACTAAATAATACATAATTTGAAATTAATGCCTACAATGATTAACTGATTGTTTTTTAGTAGCTTATTAATGCAAATTATGAACTACGAAAACGTGTTACCTATTATTTTGTTTCAATTAACTCATATTTTAATAGATAAAAAAGAAATTAAAAAAAAAATATCTTCCGATTTATTCGAGTAGATAAATAACATAAATTTACGCAAACAAAATTAATTAATAAAAATTACGCGAGCTACACTCATTTTTGGTTTTAAATTAGCACAAAGATTTAAAATACATAGGCCAGTTAAAGTTTTGATATTTATTTATGATACGTTCATAATTTATTTTATAATCTAAGTATTTCTTAGCGACACGTCGCTAAATCTTTTCCCATCTTAGCTTCGGTCAGTCTTTTCCTTTTGAATTTTCCGTCTTATATTATATACTAAAACAAACGTCTGTCTTTGTATGAAATTTCGTCCAATTCATTGATAACTTTTCATAATGTTGTTATCGATCCTTATTCTTAAAGTTTTCCTCATAGTTCGTTAATTAATATGTCACCTTACACTGTAAATTATTATTTTCGTACCTACATAACGGAGCAATTTCCTGATTTTAGTTTAGTATTCACGGATGAATCAGTTTTAAAAAAATTTGCTCATTTTGATGTGTTTATTCCTGACTTTCATTTCCTTTTCAGATACTCTTATCCATTTTTTTTCTTTTTTTACAGCTGAATAATATGCCATAATTCAAGTGCTTTACCTTATTCAAAATCTTCCTCCAAAAAAGTATTCAATTATCTTTGATTCTCAATCTATTATGTTATCGATTATGACAAATCTTTTTAACTTTTGTATTTCTTACACTTTCTTTACTTCTTACATATTAGGACTAAGTAAAGTCATTTTTATACTATCATATTTTTATGGAGTCCAATTCACGTGATAATTGAGAGTAATGAAATAGCAGATTACTAAATCTACCGAACTGTTTCATTCCGCATATATACCGAATCAAATACCTTTTACTGATTTTCTAACCCATGTACAAAGTACTATTTTAAACCCATGGAAGGCCGAATGATTCTCACATACGGCTTTGTATGTGATTACTCTATGTACTTTTATAAATTAATTCTAACTGGTTCTTAATTTTCTTTTGAAATAAAAATTTGAACAATATTCTACAATAGTCTTCTTTTTCCGTATATTTTTATTCGTTAACATTTTAATTTATTAAATATGGTAATTTTATTTATATTTAATATTATTTATTTATATTTATGTATATATTAATGAAGTATTAGTTTATCAAAATAATTATAATACGACTTGTTTAGGTAAATTTGGGGAATTATAAATGCAATCATCTTTATCTCGAAAGGAGTGCTTTGACATTGATAAAATGTTTATTTTTATATTCAGAGGCTGCCATTTCTTACTCTATATGTTCCTTGGCTCCACCTATGTATGTGATATAGACGATAAGCAATAAATGTTTTCTTTTATTACGACTAAAACCGTTATTTCAACGTGATACAGTTCAAGCGAAGAATCTTTTTAAAATACAGATGAAAAATTATTTAATATTTATACAAAATCAAACAAAATAGTGAATACTATTGGATTTCTTCAACAATTTTTATTTTTATTTTTTCACTAAACACCTTTCGAAATATTACAATTTATAAAAAATTTTTTTATAAATTCCTCCTTTCCGGTTGTATATAGTTGATTTTAATATTCTAAATAACACGTAATAATATTAATAAACGAATATATATGTACACAAACATACAAGTTATATAACGCAAAAAATTGAAATTATCCTGTTCTTCTTTAAAAAAAAAAAAACACTCTTAATGTAAAATACATTACATTTTATCAAAATATTATTATAACTCTCTGTAAAAGATCAAGTTTAAGTCGCCTCTTTACCAGTTAGATGATTTTGAATTGTTACTTTGACTTCGTTAATGCATAATACCGAGGTTAACTTTTATTCTAAAAAAATGAAGAAAAGTGTATTTAAACGTTTTTGTATCATTTCGTTTAAAATGTTAATAATATATTATTTACACATTCATCTGTATTTCGTGATATTAAACTTGAGTTTTCATTAATTTTATTACATCGTTTATAAAATAACATTTCAATTTCTATCTGATATTCGTTTGTGAAGTCCTAAAAAAGAATTTCACTACAAATAATATTATATATTAACGCAACAGTACAAGTGATTCATAGTATTTGTTCAGTATCACTTAGTCATCCGCAAATCGTAAATTACTATTTTGTACGTGTTCGATAAGATTTAGCAACGACCTATCTAAAATCGGGTAGTAACGAAAATTTGGTCGTACAAAATGTCCAGAATACGAATGTAAAAGTAAAGAAAAAGTCAAATATGTTTCTTTCGTTGAATTTCACTGTTTTTACATAGCCGAGCGTTGCCTATACATGGATAATACGCCATTTTTTAATGCATACATAATATAACGTGGCGTGAACGTTAAACGCTCTGAGATAAAAAAAATAAAACAATAACATTCGGCAACTAAAATGTTTTATCAACGGTGGTGTTGTTGTACAGGTGAAAATATGGTTTCAAAACAGGCGAGCCAAACAGCGGAAAATCGACAAAAAAAGAGAAGAGACGATAATCAACGAAAACTCGAAGCAATTACATATTCAGACGCCGATCGATTCAAATTACAGCTCGATCGAAAGTTGTTCAAATTTGTAATAGCGCGCGCTCGAGTTAATTAGTAGTTAATTGACGACTAAAACAGTAAATCGACTGAATCAAAGTTCTATATTATATATAGGTGTACCGTAATTATAAATGCGCACGTTGCGTTCAACGAAAATACGAGTGTAGGGAAAAATTGAAGAGTGTACTTTAATTTTCACTCTTTTTATCACTCGCGAAAACCAAATTACGAGGTGTTTCGTCAAATAGTCGCGAAGAACGAAAACCGAACGCGTAAATTGTTCGCATTTAATGGGTGTTATTATAGCGTAAGTAAAATGTAAGATAGGAAACAAATACCATAGATAATACGATTATTTATATTTTAATGAAATAAGCGTCGTAACGGCAACATCGCGTTTTTATTTTAGCATTAGCAATTTTCTATACGCTTACCGTTAACTGTTGATCGTTTTTAATATTTTTTTTTTAAAATTATATATTTGTTACTTTGTACGAATGAACTGATGAGCTTATTGGACGTAATTATTACGTTTATCGCCGTCGCGTATTTGTTTAGGTTTTAACATAATAATATTGTGGTTTTTTTTATTATTATACTCAGTTACAACCACGGATACCGCCATGAGTACGCCAAACGACATGTTAATAATAATATATACGCGAGTGTGTTAACTTATCGGAAAACTCTCTATACTCGGTGTACGGTGTGTATATGTGTTATACGCCTCGAATGATATAATATCACTTACAAATTGTATTTCTAGATCGTAAACGAATTGTACTTAAACAAATTTAATCCCAACGAATGCGTGTACAAGTAGTTGAACTTAAAATAAGATTATGATATTAAAACGTTATGGAAAAAAATGAGTTGAACAATATATTTATGACAATTTTTTTAAAAATTTCTTATCGTATCGTGTGATCGGTATACGTTTTAATAATAATCATATTTTATGTAAATATATGATATTACCGTTTAATTAATTAATTATTACTATTATTATTATTATTATTATTATTATTATTATTATTATTATTATTATTATTATTATTATTATTATTATTATCATTAGTATTCTTATAAAATTATTCGGAAAGTTTCAATTTCTATATAATTTTAATACTCAAAAAATTTTCTGTTTTTAGTGTAATATAATTATTTTGGTTAATACTATGTATATTATACGATATTTAGGCATACACTTATTCGTTGAACATTTATAATTGATTTGTTTAAAACGATTTTATGTGAAATTTAATTACACGCTCTATTTTGCATAGTTCAAATCGAAGTATATTGATTACCTTTCCTATATAACATATAGATTTTAACAAAGGTGGCCATTAATTAATTAAAAAGTTGATTATTTTAAACTTTTAACTTAAATAGTTAAATTATTAATTGTGTTCAGATAGTAAAAAATAAATATTGACTAAGATAAGATGGAAAATAAAAAATATTCTAGATTAATATGAAATATCATATCTAAATACATATTTAAAAACTATACATTCTCTATAGACTTAAGCTGATTGAACTTACGCTTGTGAAACGCAAACAGTTAAAATCGCTTACGTATAAGATAAATAATAATTAACGTAAACAACGTAATACAATAGAGAGTATTTTAATTATTTTAAAGTAAAAAGAATATTATCAAACGTGGAAAGAGAAATAATAATGTTGAAATAAATTGTCCAGTTATTTTTAAATTGTTTCAAAATTACCGGTCGTTAGATATTTGCTCATTATTTCTTATTCTAAAACACATATGATTTATTAATGTAAGATAAATACAGTTCTTATTACTTGTATTACAATAATTAATATATATATAATATATTAAAATATATTAATATTAATAATATTGTGATAAATAAATAGCATCCATAAACGTTAACTCTACGTTATTTATCTAGGTAGGTACACATTTTGCTTGTATGATAATTTGACATTTGTTTAATCATTTATCAAGGTACTGAAGTTTTAGCTAGTCAACTTATCTAGATATTGCAGAATACTAAATAATTTCATTTTTTTACTGTGTATATTACAATTATTTAATTAATTTGTCAAATATTATTTTCATCGAAAATTAAAACGCATTTCATTCAATTTATAATTGTATACGATGTTCACAACGTTATTTACGTATTATTCCAATAATCTGAATTCGTCTGAATCAATGACTATCTCCTAATTTTGACTTTTTTGAACTGGGCTAATGTTTTTCTTTCCCAATTTAACAATAAACGAAACATTAAATAAAAAGTTTTTTGTATTAACTATAACTTTAAACTGTGGGATATATTGTTAAATTAATCTTCGCTTTTTGAGTTAATTGTTTCTATTAAAACGCTCGTTTTTGATCTAATAACGTTTCAAATTAAATTGCACGTATATAAAATATGCGTTTATATCAATCGCCGAACTGATTCTACTAACATGTATTGATTAAATGTTTATCGGTCGTCTACGAATAAATGAAATGTAGCTAAAATTCATAGCTAAATTTATGACATTATGTTGATGACGTGCATTTTAAAGTATAATAGTGTTGATAACTGTTATTTCGTTATAGATATCTGAACAAAAATATTTTGAAATATTTGACTTCGATAAGAGAAATACGAATACGAATAATGTTATTTAAGTTTAACACAATACTGATATGGTAACTGAGTAGAATAAAAATGTAGGTTCTGGCACAAGGGCGATCCTCCCGATCCTCCTGATAAGCCCTATCGTTATCAGCCCTAGATTCTTATCATATCAGTTGTTATCTCTTATCACTTAAATATTATGTCTTATCACTTGTTCTTATCTGATTATTTATGTTCTTATCAGTTGTTATCTCTTATCATCTGTGTTTTTAGCTGTTATCATAAGTTGTTATCATTAAATCACTATTATCATCAAATACGATCCTCTCTTATCAGCCCTATTGTTATCAGCCCTAGCTACTATCACTGATTTCTTTTATCATATTCATCCGTATCACTCATATCTTATCACAATAGTTGTTATCGTTGATAACATAGACAACATTTATCAGATACTGGGTATCAAAATGTTATCAAATACGTGTTGTTACTGTTATCTCTTATCAACAATACAATTATCAATGATATATGTTTTGTTATCATTTTTACTTACTACTTTCCTTCCACTTATCACGCTATAATTATCTTATCAGCTGTATTTGTATCTCTTATCTTTTACGATATTTCTTTTTATTTATTGTTATCACTAAACAGTTACGTCTCTTATCGAATACGTGTTTATCAATTGTTATCAATCGCCCCCGTGTCATTTTACGTTTTAACGTGATCCTCCCTTATCACATCTTTATTCTTATCACTCACGTATCAACGACGTGGACACTGTTTTATCAGCTACGCAATGACGTGATATCGTATGGTTATCAGTGTTGCCACCTGTTAATTGTTGTATAATGAAATAACGTTATTTCGTACAACACGATTTTATATACTAACCAGATCCTCCCGCACAATACCGCCTCACCCATCCTACCACCACCTCTATTTTAATAGAAATTAGTTCGCCCCACACCTCTTCGTACGTTTTAAATAGCGTTAATACGAACGCGTTTCCAAATTTCAATCAGTGTTTGTCTAGAAGTCGTGATTTAAAGAACGAAATTCTCGCGATCATAGTTTTAAACGTGTTTAAATTTATTTTTCAAAAAAAAATTAACACCGGTGTTTCTTATAAGATGGAAGGTTTAGTCGGAACAAATTCTACGGATATTGTTACGAAAATCGATAAGAAGAAGTATAAATACGTTCAACCTTCGCCGTTAAATAATTTAATTGCCGCTACAATATTCCCCATCGACTTTACCGGACGTAAGTTTTTATATATCGGGTTCGATCCGTCCGATAATTTCAACGTAAAAGTTTATATTATTACGCCGTCAAGACACGTATGTTTATCTCCGGATTTTTTAAAACGAATATACACGCTTATGGGAAATATTTTTTCGTTTATTCTGGATCCTCCTCGTACCGGTAAAGAAAGTATTTTTTTAAACGATAAATTTATCACACTTTCCAAAATGGTTTATCGCGGCGAAAACGTATTGGTTATTAATTCTCGAGTTTACGAAGGACATCGTATATTACTCGGCCGAACGGATTTATTCGCGTTACAACATTTAGAACGCGTAATTTACGAAGATATTTTAAGAAAAACCGAAATCGAAAAACCGAATTTACTGATTCAATTCGAACAAATAGCGAACATTATAGCGAGCAGAGATTTAAAAGATGTTAGTAGCCACCGAGAAATGATATTGTATATTAACGATATACCCGACGATCAAGTCAACATATTTATTCCAAACAATCAAGCGAGTTTTATCCAGCAGATTAAATTGTTCGCCGTCGAACAATTATCCACGCGTTTGATTAAACAAAAGGAGAATCCCGTAGTTTTTGAGGTAACGTATATTAAATTATAAATAAACCGCGATGATAAAAAATTTTTTTTGGTTTTTATAATAGACACGCGACGATACGGCAGAGTTTTCACAGTACTCGTCATATTACTTCGATTTATCTAATCGAGAAAATTTTCCAACAGACGTAAGTGTTCGAGAGTTATATTAATAAATACGAAAAATAATTTTTTTTTCGTTACCTTTAGACTTTAGACTACAATAACGAATTAGTTATTTCACCATCGTCATCTACACCACCAACACCACAATCATCATACGATTTAAAAATGGTAAATATACGCGGGGCCGTAACCGATTTATCTAATAAGCGTTTATTAATACGGTTATTATTCTTTTTAGGCTACTGACGAAAACGACGGGCCTTCGATATTCGATTTATATCACGGATCGTCGAGAAATGATCAAAACACAAACTATCCGACGTCGTCGGAATATTTTTAGTGTTTTAAATAATTTCATATTACGTGTAAAATAACGATTTTGTCAAAATAAAACGCTTTATTAAGTCGGAAAAAATGTTTTTATTTCTAAAAAAAGCAATCTGTACAATAAATTTTTTACAACGTTCTTACTTCCCCGTTAAAAGGGTTGTAAGTTATAATTTGATCATGTATGATTAAACAATACGCCGAGGTATGTTCCGCAAAAGTTTCGGACGTCTCGAATTCCACACGTAAATCGACGGTTGACGTCTTGACGTTGTCGTTCTGTCTACTCATATCGACAACTACAATTGGAGCGTATTTTTTGAAATTTGTTCTGTTTAATAAAGGCGCGACATTATCGTTTCCGTAATACGATTTTTGAAACT